>RJWK010039284.1:0-14940 GCA_004363435.1 Platanista minor | reverse complement strand
TGTCCTGGCTATTGTAAATAGAGCTACAATGAACCTTGTGGTACATGACTCTTTTTGAATTATGGTTTCCTCAGGGTATATGCCCAGTAGCGGGATTGCTGGGTCATAGGGTAGTTCTATTTTTAGTTTTTTAAGGAACCTCCATACTGTTCTCCATAGTGGCTGTAGCAATTTACATTCCTACCAACAATTCAAGAGGGTTCCTTTTTCTCCACATCCTCCCCAGCATTTATTGTTTGTAGATTTTTTGATGATGGCCTTTCTGACCGGTGTAAGGTGATACTTCGTTGTAGTTTTGATTTGCATTTCTCTAATGATTAGTGATGTTGAGCATCCTTTCACGAGTTTCTTGGCAATCTGTATATCTTCTTTGGAGAAATGTATATTTAGGTCTTCCACCCCTGCATCAACAGGTGGACTCTCAACCACTGTGCCACCAGGGAAGCCCTGATTTCAGTTTTCTTAAATTTACCCAGGCTTGATTTGTGACCCAAGATATGACCTATCCTGGAGAAAGTTCCATGAGCACTTGAGAAGAAAGTGTATTCTGTTATTTTTGGATGGAATGTCCTATAAATATCAATTAAGTCCATCTTGTTTAATGTATCATTTAAAGCTTGTGTTTCCTTATTTATTTTCATTTTGGATAATCTGTCCATTGGTGACAGTGAGGTGTTAAAGTCCCCTACTATGAATGTGTAACTGTCGATTTCCCCTTTTATGGCCGTTAGCATTTGCCTTATGTATTGAGGTCCTCCTATTTTGGGTGCATAAATATTTACAATTGTTACATCTTCTTCTTGGATTGATCCCTTGATCATTATGTAGTGTCCTTCTTTGTCTCTTCTAATAGTCTTTATTTTAAAGTCTACTTTGTCTGATATGAGAATTGCTACTCCAGCTTTCTTTGGATTTCTGTTTGCATGGAATGTCTTTTTCCACCCCCTCACCTTCAGTCTGTATGTGTCCCTAGGTCTGAAGTGGGTCTCTTGTAGAGAGCATATATACAGGTCTTCTTTCTGTACACATTTAGCTAGTGTGTGTCTTTTGGTTGGAGCATTTAATCCACTTACATTTAAGGTAATTATCAATATGTATGTACCTATTACCATTTTCTTAATTGTTTTGGGTTTGTTATTGTAGGTCTTTTCCTTTTCTTGTGTTTCCTGCCTAGAGAAGTTTCTTTAGCATTTGTTGTAAAGCTGGTTTGGTGGTGCTCAATTCTCTTAGCTTTTGCTTGTCTGTAAAGGTTTTAATTTCTCTGTCAAATCTGAATGAGATCCTTGCTGGGTAGAGTATTCTTGGTTGTAGGTTTTTCCCTTTCATCACTTTAAATATGTCCTGCCACTTTCTTCTGGATTGCAGAGTGTCTGCTGAAAGATCAGCTGTTAATCTTATGGGGATTCCCTTTATGTTATTTGTTTTTTTTCCCTTGGTGCTTTTAATATTTTTTCTTTGTATTTAATTTTTGACAGTTTGATTAATATGTGTCTTGGTGTGTTTCTCCTTGGATTTATCCTGTATGGGACTCTCTGTGCTTCCTGGACTTGATTAACTATTTCCTCTCCCATATTAGGGAAGTTTTCAACTATAGTCTGTTCAAATACTTTCTCAGTCCCTTTCTTTTTCTCTTCGTCTTCTGGGACCCCTGTAATTTGAATGTTGGTGTATTTAATGTTGCCCCAGAGGTCTCTGAGATTGTCCTCAATTCTTTTCATTCTTTTTTCTTTATTGTGCTCTGCAGTAGTTATTTCCACTCTTTTATCTTCCAGGTCACTTATCCGTTCTTCTGCCTCAGTTATTCTGCTGTTGATCCCATCTAGAGTATTTTTAATTTCACTTATTGTGTTGTTCATTGTTGCTTGTTTCCTCTTTAGTTCTTCTAGGTCCTTGTTAAATGTTTCTTGTATTTTCTGCATTCTATTTCCAAGATTTTGGATTATCTTTACTATCATTACTCTGAATTCTTTTTCAGGTAGATTGCCTATTTCCTCTTCATTTGTTTGGTCTGGTGGGTTTTTACCTTGCTCCTTCATCTCCTGTGTGTTTCTCTGTCTTCTCATTTTGCTTAACTTACTGTGTTTGGGATCTCCTTTCCACAGGCTATAGGTTCATAGTTCCGGTTGTTTTTGGTGTCTGCCCCCAGTGGCTACGTTTGGTTCTATGGGTTGTGTAGGCTTCCTGGTGGAGGGGTCTAGTGCCTGTGTTCTGGTGGATTAGGCTGGAGCTTGTCTTTCTGGTGGTTAGGTCTGTGTCCAGTGGTGTGTTTTTGAGGTGTCTGTGACCTTATTATGATTTTTGGCAGCCTCTCTGCTAATGGGTGAGGTTGTGTTCCTGTCTTGCTAGTTGTTTGGCATAGGGTGTCTGGCACTGTAGCTTGCTCGTCTTTGCGTGGAGCTGGGTCTTAGCATTGAGATGGAGATCTCTGGGAGAGCTTTCACCATTTGATAGTACATGGTGCTGGGAGGTTTCTGGTGGACCATGGTTCTGAACTCGGCTCTCCCACCTCAGAGGCTCAGGCCTGACACCCGGCTGGAACACCAATACCCCGTCAGCCACACGTCTCAAAAGGAAAGGGAGAAAAAAGGAAAGAAAGAAAGAAAAAAAAAAACAAGGAAGTGAGCAACCAAACCAAAATATAAATCCACACTGATAACAAGCGCAAAAAAAAAAAAAAGGCAGACAGAACCCTAGGACACATGGTAAAAGCAAAGCTGTATAAACAGAATCACACACAGAAGCATACACATCCACACTCACAAAAAGAGAAAAAGGAAAAAAATATATATATCGTTGCTGCCGAAGTCCACCGCCTTAATTTTGGAATGATTCCTTGTCTATTCAGGTATTCCACAGATGCAGGGTGCATCACGTTGATTGTGGAGATTTAATCCGCTGCTCCTGAGGCTGCTGGGAGAGATTTCCCTTTCTCTTCTTTGTTCGCACAGCTCCCGGGGCTCAGCTTTGGATTTGGACCTGCCTCTGTGTGTAGGTCACCTGAGGGCATCTGTTCTTCGCTCAGACAGGACCGGGTTAAAGGAGTAGCTGATTCGGGGGCTCTGGCTCACTCAGGCTGCGGGGAGGGAGGGGTACGGATGCAGGGCAAGGCTGCGGTGGCAGAGGCCGGCGTGATGTTGCATTGTCCGAGGTGCGCCGTGCGTTCTCCCGGGAAAGTTGTCCTTGGATCACGGGACCCTGGCATTGGTGGGCTGTACAGACTCCCAGGAGGGGAGGTGTGGATAGTGACCTGTGCTCGCACACAGGCTTCTTGGTGGCTGCAGCAGCCGCCTTAGCATCTCATGCCTGTCTCTGGGGTCCACACTAATAGCCGTGGCTCACGCCCGTCTCTGGAGCTCATTTAGGCGGTGCTCTGAATCTCTTCTCTTCGCGCACCCTAAAACAATGGCCTCTTTCCTCTTCGGCAGTTCCAGACTTTTGCTGGACTCCCTCCCGGCTAGCTGTGGCGCACTAGCCCCCTTCAGGCTGTGTTAGCGCTGCCAACCCCAGTCCTCTCCCTGGGATCCTATGGAGGCCTGAGCCTCAGCTCCCAGCCCCCGCCCGCCCCGATGGGTGAGCAGACAAGCCTCTCGGACTGGTGAGTGCCGGTCGGCGCCGATCCTCTGTGCGGGAATCTCTCCGCTTTGCCCTCCGCAGCCCTGTTGCTGTGCTCTCCTCCATGGCTTCGAGGCTTCCGCCCTCTGCCGCCTCCCGTCTCCGCCAGTGAAGGGGCTTCTAGTGTGTGGAAACCTTTCGTCCTTCACAGCTCCCTCCCTGAGGTGCAGGTCCCGTCCCTATTCTTTTGTCTCTGTTTTTTCTTTTTACTTTTGCCCTACCCAGGTACGTGGGGAGTTTCTTGCCTTTTGGGAGGTCTGAGGTCTTCTGCCAGCGTTCAGTAAGTGTTCTGTAGGAGATGCTCCACATGTAGATGTATTTCTGGTGTATCTGTGGGGAGGAAGGTGATCTCCGTGTCTTACTCTTCCACCATCTTGAAGGTCTCCCCTGTCACAAATATTTTAATGATCAAAGGATGCTAGTCAAGTACTCACTGAACTAACTTTTGGAAATCAGCATCCCTAAAATCATCCTGAATCTATTCCACAACAAAGATGTATTGAACACCTGCCAAGCACCCACCAGGGGACACTGAATAGAGAATAAATCCAAGTTCTTGCTCACACAGTTTTCTTTCTGATGGGAGTTATTTTGAGAGTTTTGGAAGGTGGACCTCTCTGTGCCTGCAGTGGATCAGCTGCCGTCACCTTTGCCTAGCAGACATGCTGTCTGTCCTCTCCTGCTCTGGATCCCACTTTCCTGCAGCTGTCACCACTAAATCACCTGGCTCAGAGAACCCAAGATGTTGCCAGTTGCTTCCCCTGAAAACCCCAATGTCCTTGTTAAGGATGCCAACTCCAGTTGCTCCTAAGATAGCCAGTCCTCAGGGGACCAGAATTCTGAGTTCCATGCAAATTGAGGAAGGTAGAAGATCTATTTGCTCCTTGACTATGGCCCCACTCTGTCATCAGTGCCCTCAAAGCAGCTCTCTTGTTTCCAAAAGTCTCATTTGAGCGGATGAGTAAAATTCCATCTGTCCCTCTTGACTAAAACCTCAGGAAGACAGGTCTCTAACAGTTGGTCCTTCATCCCTCTAATAATGGATCTTAAATACAGTCCTAGGAGCCAGATGGGGACTTCTCCTTCCCTTGTCATTCTCCTCTCAGTGCTTGTCCCTGGAGCAAATTCCTTCATTTCTCCAGTTACAAAGCAAAAGTGTCCCATCCATCTTAGTAAGGAATGACACACAGAAGTCAGTTATATCACCTCAAATGTTCTCTTATATCCTTAAGAAAAAAAACCATGAAGGACTAGAGGTGATAAAACTGAGGTCAGTACAAGTAGGAGAACCCCACCTCTGGGCACTAAGTTTAAAGTTAAGTGTCAGTGTGGAATCATCAGCTATCTCTTTCTTCCTCTAGAGCATGTCTGCTGCATAGTCCATGTAAAGTACTGCCCAGTTTCCTGATGGGCAGAGCCCAACACAGCCAAAGAGGAAACTGGGTCTTCTGGTTTCATGAGACATCTCATGACAGCTCAGAGAGGAATCACTTCCCTGGAGTGTACTGTTATTTCTAAAGTCCCAGTAAAATGAGTATACTTGGAACTTAGGTCTTTTTCATGGAGAAGGAACTGGAATCTTTATTGTGTCCTCTGATTTTTTTTTTTTTCCTGTTTTCTGGGAATCAGTTCACAAGAAGGCAAAGAGATAATGAAGTGTGAATAGATCACATAGCCGGTAAACTCTCATCTCTGAGACATGATTGAATGCCACAGAAGAAAGCTTACCATGTGATTCTTACTTCTCAGCTCACATCAGCCTGGGAGTGAAACTATGTATAATAATCTCACAATAAAAATAACACTTCTCTGCATCGTTCTATAATGACAGCAACTTCAGCCCCGTTCCAAGTCTCTCTTCTCTTTAAGTTCTTAGTAGCACTCTTAGGAGAGCTTAGTAGAGTAGGTGTCACTGAACATGCAACCATGTTATATGCTGTCTGCTATATCCTTGTCTCCATTTCTGTCTACAGATTCCCACAGTAGTGACTGGTGGTGAGGATGTTGGGTCCTGATGCCATGCTGAGCTTATTAATATAAGTGAAACATCTGTAAGCTTTCCTGTCAAGCAAATGAAACCTGGAGCAACCTCCTGTAGACACTAACTTTTATTTTCAGTGTTTTAGAGAGCATAGTGATACCAGCTCTTCTATTTTAGCTCTTTCCCCAAAACTCATGTTTTGGACTATCAAGGCTGGGTCAGAAAACAATCTCAGGGACAGGCATTGTTCTGGCCTTAGAATCCAATCCCCTCTTCATCCAGTCTCTATCACTGGCCTATCATTCCTGTCTCCAACCTGTGTGCCATTGTAACCCTCTCCATTTTGAGGATAAAGCTTTATGAGGGAGATTTCAAAGTCCTTCTTGTAAACTAATCTCTTGGCACTAGCCCCAGCAGCAATCCTTAAGAAACACTGAGCATATTCTACACTGGGACTTCTGGAGTAATGGTATTGAAATAATCACATTAGTGTAGTAAGAAACTCTCTCACTCCATAAATAAACACTCACTCAGCTTGGTTTCCATGCCCTCTCTCCCCTCAACACCCCAGACTAATTCTGTTAGAAGGGATGTCTCGTGGACTTCCCTGAAGGAAACTTCAGCTAATTACATCTTAAGAAGAAGAATGAGTAGTACTTGTTAGATCTACTCGTTTGGAGAAAGAGGTTGACTAGTGTGCTGAGGGGAAAGCGTGGAATTCTCTTCTCCAAAATGTAGAAATGCTGATACATTCTTGTGTGGTTAAATATTTATTATTATTATTAGCTGGCAGGGAAAGATCCAAGATTTCAAATTAAACCTTTTTACATGCTATTCTAGCAGGTGGAATTCCGTTGTCTAATTAAAATGATATCTAACATATTTTTGCAAGCATTTGTTTACCTTTTTCATAAATATTTTCTCTCAACTATAGTGTGTAGATAGATAATCTTGGTAGTTCTAGTGAGCTGCATAAATATTTCCAGTTCTAAGTTTAGAGGTAGCTTCATCCATTCCAAGGAAAATGACTCCAATTAGCACAATTTCCTAGGAATTGTACCTTAGGAATATACTCAACCTTTACTGCTTTGTCATCCCCTCGACATTTTCTTGTGAGGTACTGGGACTATCCTCTATGCTGATATCATTCTCTGTAATTTATATTAGTTATTTCTGCATGGCCTAAATAAATGTAGGATGTGTACATTTGAAAGAATCCTCATTTACATGAAGGTAGGAGCAAAGACGGTCCACCATAGCAAAAGATATTCAACGCTGTTCTTTTCCAATTATTCTGTACTTTAAACAGTGCATTCTTTAGGTAGACTGCTTTGTTTCTATGGCATTTATGAATTCTGGAATTTTCCTCTGTGATTTACCTTCCTACCACTCTGTAATTGGTAGAGAATATTAAAAGCAATTCTTTTAGATAGGGAAAAAAAAGAAACCAACAACAATAGCCAATTATTCTGCTGTTCGAAACCAAGAGGCAGCCTGAAGTCTTTAGAAGCAGAATCATGTTCTTTTACAGAATATTATAAAATGTTTCTGCTTTCATCTCCAAAGTTACCCATCTACAAGTTTTTCATTTCCTGTGACCCTGTTCATTTCTGCTTTGCGTTTAAGCCTTTGTTCATAGCTGTGGGAAATCAAACCCTCTCAGGAGAGGGAAGGAAAGATAAATGTGTAACATGTGCCGGGTAGCCTTACCAAGCAACTTGGCAGGGCCGCTAATGAGCCACACTCTCTTGCAGCTCCCTACCTTTCTACAGTGTGGCTTCCTCTCTCGACATGTTCTTGCTGTCATTTCCTAGACAGCGCCTGTTTCTTTTTCAGGACTCAGCTCAGGCACAGGTTCACCAGGCAGCTTTCCCTGGCCTCCCCAGCCTGGCTAGGTGTCCCCCTCTGCGCTCCCCAGTGCCCTGTGCTTCCACCATCACAGCCGATTTCTGTGTGCTGGGGTTGCCTCTGTTTCTGTGTCTTCTCCACTAGAGAGGGAACACTCTGATGGCCTGACTGCGTTTCATCTCTGGGATGCTAGGCCTACACCAGTGCCTGTCACGCGTGATTTGAGTGAATTAAATGAATGTGGGCCAATGACCTCTTGCTCTTGGAAGGGAGGAGGGGGCACCCTGCAGACTGAGGATTACATGTCTCGCCCCCGGAACATCTTTCCGTTGTGGTGACTGATCATAAAAGGATACCCTTTTGCTGCTAGTTAGAATCTTTCCACACTGTTTAATACATGGGTACTGGGAGAGAGAGGTATTCTGATTTCCTCTTTTCATGCTAAGGCTCAGGCATCAGGGAAGTGTTTTATTCAGAGAGGTGAGAGTTACATAGGACTAAAAGCACAGCGCTGTCAGGTGACGGGCAGGTGGGGTGTGAGTGCGGGCTGTGGAGATCTCTGGGGTTCCTGTGTGCTACTATTCCAAGCCGAGGGACGATGGGCCTGCCACAGGGCTTGTGTGGCACAGGAGGGGAGGAACACTGGAGTGAAGGCCGGTGGGGACTGCAGGGCTGGTTGGTTAGAGGAAGGTGCTGGGAGACTGAGTCTTCCAGTGATTAACACTGGGCCTGACCAAGTTGAAAGAATCCATATCAGGAGTTATACCGGCAGCTGAAAATGCCAGAAGGTAAGCCCCTCTCGGAATATGAGTCAGTGCAAGTCTGAGGACAGGCATGAATGAGGTCAGGGGTTGCATTTTCCACGTCTCCCCACCCTTGGCAGCCTTGTCATATCACACCTCTTCCCTGTATAGTTGATACTATCTTGGGAAGACTAACTGGGAAGTGGAAACTACTTGAGAAAGTTAAACACATTTTACTTAGAAAATAGGGACTCTTTATAATATTGGCTCCAACTAAAGTTTAAGTTCGATAGGAGTAAAAGTTACTATCATTATTATTATCACTAATCAGATTGGGGCTTTAGATAAACATCAAATTAACTTAAAAATTATATATTTCTCCACATCCCCTTGAAGTATGAGTTAGTGTTGCCAACTTGTTACACATTTATCCCCACTTTAATTGAAAGCTGGTTCCATGATGCTGGACTTCTCTTTTGCCACCCAAAGGCTAATGTGGTGCCTTACAGGTAATCTCTGCTCCATGAACGTTGTTCTGGCTTTGATATTTGACACAAGGTAACATAGAGTACACACATAACAAAACAATCTAGAGCTGCATTATTTTCTTAAGATTTGGCTTCTAAATGAAATGGTCAATTCCACGTGAGTTTTGTATAGATACAGTTAAGGATATCCTCCTCATGCACCTGAGAAAGTGAAGGCAAAAGAAATATAACAGCATCTTTAAAGACCACAAAACTTTTGCTTACATAAACAAAGTAAAAAGGAGACTGGTGTCAATAATCTCAGTTATTCAGGAAAGCTGTTACTTTGGTCAATTTATACACAGTTTCCTTAAAAAAAAAAATGCACGTTTGCCTAACGGGGCAACAGCTGTCTTCTTCCCACCTGTGCCCCATTGAAAATTTCATGGACTTATTTATGCCAGTGTGATTTCCCCAGACAATGCATATTCTGATTTTTTTTACTGAAATTCTCAAAAAATAAAATGGAGAGTGAATGAGGGAAGGGAGAATGAATGTGTTTTCAGGAGAGCTGGATTAAATTATTCTGCTCATCATTTCCTCCCTCATTTACAAAAGCAAAGTGAAATAGAAAATTGAAGCAATTATCTAAATAATCCAGGCTTTCCGTCTTGGGCCCTCATGTGTCTGCAAAAGGGGATAGCTGAACGTTCTTTGTTTAGGATGCTTTAGGCCTCTTGGATTTCTGTAAGCTCTGTTAGAAACACAGATTTGGCTTTTCCTGATACAAAGCATCTGATGGAGAAGTACAGTGTATCATTTGAAATTCTGGCAGAGAGGGGGTAAAGAAGTCATGGTTTCAGCACCTCACATGATTCTGGAACAGTGCTCAGGAATAACTTTTCAGAGCTTCCGTTAAGTTTAGGGGGCTCCTTTATTCTAGGTTTGTCCAGAGTTGTGCCTCTGCTGATAGTTTGGAATTCAGGAGCACATTGAGCCATCAGTACTGACTGGTGTCCTTAGTAATGACCATCCTAAATACTGTTGTCTATTTATAGCATGCTTCGGAGTTTATAAAATGCTTTATTCTGTCACCCAAACCCTGTCTTTCCTGCTGTATATTATGTGTCAATGTCCTCTCCTGCTAACTGTCCAGGAGTGATGTCTTCCACATTTTTGGAAGTGTTTGAAATTAGGGCATATTTTTTCTCTTTTTATCTTCATGCTTTCACATATCCTGTTTCCCCATCATTATGTGCCCTGTGAACTGTTCCTGATCTTTCAAGGCTCATTTCAGGGATTGTCTTTTCCATGATGTTTTCCTGACATTGCCTTTCCATCCTGCCCACTCTGGAGAAATGTGATAGATTTTTTCCTCTCCATTCCCCTCTTATTCAATAACTCCTGTGGCATAAACCTGTCACACTGTATGTAAATGTGGTTCCTTTCCTATACCTCCAATATAGACTCAATTCTTTCAGGGAAATGATTTCACCCCATTCATCTTTGCATGCCCAGATCTATTAGCAGTGCCTGGCACATATAGGTTGTGCTATGAAGGATTTTTTTTTTAAGCTAATGAATGAGATAGGATAAATTTTAATATTCTTATTTTCACACTAAGAATTGGAGACTTGTGAATTTAAAAGATGTATTCAGGGTTATAAAGCTGACAAAGGGAGGAGTGGGAGCTTGGATTTTAGTCAGGTGACTCCAAGAGAGTGGTTTTTCCACCTGGGGTGTCTGCCCATTGGAGGGAGTCATGCCTTCACTGGTCTACCTTTCTGAAATTAAAAGAGCCACATGTTTTCACTGATCTGTGCTAACTGGATACATATTACAAATGGGAAACAGCACATGTAGAGGTTAAGAACATTGACTCTGGAGCTTAGCTGCCTGTGCTAAATTTTAGCTAGTACCTGCTGCCAGTTGCCTAACTTTTTTGTGCCTTGTATGTAGGATGAAGATAATAGTACTCACCTCCTATGATGTCAAAAAAGTTAAAGAAGTTAAATCATTAGAACAGCACTCAGCACATTAAGCACTCTACGTGTTTGCTATTATTATATATGTTTATTGTTACTAAAAATGGGGAAATAAAGAATTTCTTGGTAAATGTGAAGTTTGGCAGATGAGATATTTCATATTGAGGAGTGAAATAAAAATATCCTTAGTGGTGAAAAGATTGAGAATTATTGGATGTGCTCTTTGTCCTTCTGGCTGAACTTTAAAGATCATCAAGTAAAATAAAATACTTCATGCAGTACACAACAGAAAATGTCTCCTTGCCAGGGAGGCTACTGATGGAGAGATAGAAGCAGATTTTCTAGTTGCTGGGAGCAATTTGGCAAAGAAATAATATAAGCAGACATCATATCAAGTAAATAGTCCCTATATAATAGTCACTGAAAAGCTATTAAACATGCCTCCAGATCAAAATTTACAACAGAATGCACAGATTAGATTCACAGCTTTTTGGTTTGGAAAGGGCCTCTTGTGTTGCACAGAGGATATTTAGAGAACTCTTATTTTGCAGTGCTATGTCTTATTTAAGTGATCCTACGCATGCTAAAGATTGTCTTGAAATGCAGTAGAAATAAAGCATAAGGGTGATACAATAAAATCCAAATAAACTGCACCAATATGCTAGTTTTGGGACTCGCCAACACATCGTGGAGTCACACTGGTAAAATAACATGTCTGGATTATGTAATGAAGGCAGGGTCCTTATTAGAGAATGTGGAAGTACTTAAAGGCAATGCTAGCCCTGAATGACACTAAATGGGGTGTTGCCAAGTCCTGCTGTGTGTTCGTGGGATCCCTGAGTGAAAAAATAATAATAAAGCAAATATCCCTGGGATCAAGAAAGTAATTGAGAATGCCTATTCCTGACAGTTAAAAAGCAACATGGAAGAGGAGAAACAGAATCTGAGTAAAGTCAGAAAATCTGGTTTTTGTCTCAGTTCTGTTTGTTCTCAGCAACACAATTTTAAGAAGTTAGGTGATCTCTGAATTCTAGTCTGTAAATTGGGGGTTATAACACCTGTCTACTCTGTAGGCTTGTGGTGAGAATTGAATGACGCAATGGATGTGAAGGCACTTTTGAAGCTTTAAAGTGTTGAAGAAATTCAGGTTGTTCTCAAAGATAATTTTTAAAAAAAATTTGTTTATTTATTTTTGGCTGCATTCAGTCTTCACTGCTGTGCGTGGGCTTCTCATTATGGTGGCTTCTCTTGTTGAGAGCACGAGCTCTAGAGCTCAGGCTCAGTAGTTGTGGCGCACGGGCTTAGTTGCTCTACGGCATGTGGGATCTTCCCCTGACCAGGGCTCGAACCCGTGTCCCCTGCATTGGCCCACGGATTCTTAACCACTGTGCCACCAGGGAATTCCCTCAAAGATAATTTTTAAAGCAAACTATGAAACCACATATTTCCCATACACAGAGCCTACATTTATATTTCAAGGAAGATTGAAAATGGGCTGCTTATTTGCATAAAAGGGATAAAGTAAGAAAAAGTAATGGAGCTAGGAACAAAATGGTTAGTGTTTAACAAGTGGGCAAAAACAATCGTGTTTTGTTTTTCCCTAAAATGTATCCTGGGAGGCTATATAATTGAAAATTTCTGACTCTTAAATGAGCACAGGCCATAATTTTTGAAGAGGCCTTGCTTAGCATGAGTCCTTGAGATTGAACTCTTCAGACCTTAAGGGAAAATTGAATGGAGGGCTTAAGCTTCCATTAAGAAGCAATTTTCCTCTGGCTGAGTAACTCAGGATGATACCAGCTGTGATGGGAGAAACCTTGCCAGCCACCCCGGTGGCACTGTGAGAGGATAGCCCGAGCTGCAAGGCTTGCTTTTCAGACACTGTGCCGCTCACTCAATTGGGAACGAGGCCAGCAAACCCACAATCTGTGTTAGACAGTAGTAATTTTTCATTCCAAAGCAGAAGCTTAAATCTCTAACTCAGAAGGTATGTTTGAGAGACTGCTTGTTGGGGGGTGGAGTGGGATAAGAGATTAATGATAGGTCCTAAATGTACACTGCAGATTTTCCTAATTCACAATTTGCCAATGCAGAATGCAGAAATAACCTCATGGGTTTACCCCACTTTCATAAACCTGGAAACTTTGGGGAAAGATAGTGGGGTGAATAAGTTTCCATATTTAAACTCTCACACATAAACTAAATGAAATGACCAACAGAACTTAGAGATATTGTCAATTACAAACATTTTAAGACTATTGTCAGATATCACATAGTTTATAACACTTTCAAAGAGGACACCAGGAAGCAAAACACAGCTTACTGTTCTGGTGGATACTGTTAATGCCCTCCCCTTCAGTTGAGCCTGTGCAGCCTTCTGGTTGCTGGGAGTGTTGGCTGCTAATGACCACGGCATCCCTCTTCATCCACATCGTCTCAGACCCCTCCCGGAGAGCTAGTGACCAATGACTAGTTGACATCGGGCACAAGAGACTAGGCCTCTTTCCTAAAATGGAATGAATCAGTTCTGAGCTGCAGTTTTTGCTCCAGAGGTTCCTAAGGGACCAGGATTAAAGTTAAACTCTAGCTGGGAGATCATATCTTGCTTAGCTTTCCTCCTGTGGCCTCTCCTGCTTTACTCCCTCCCTCCTGAGAGCACTCAATGAAACACTTTCACAATCTCCTTCAAAGTTTCTGCTTCTAGGGAACCAGATGTTTCAGAGACACCTTATATGAGTTCATTGTTGTTGCTTGCAGGTGGAAAAAAATCCTAGAAAATTCTACCAATATCTTCTAATAGGGAGGCTCCAGGTATTGGAGATATAAATAAGCTTTGGGAATGATTTTGGAGTTCTTTCTCCTGATAAATGTCTATTATAGTCCAAGACAACAGCGGCTCAGTCAAAACCACATGTTTTTCTCTAAAATGGTTTTCCAGTAGTGATGTTCTGACTTGAGAAAGAAACCCACTGTAGTATTTATCTATTACTGTAAAACAAACTACCACAAATGCACAAAACAATGTACATTCTATGGGCCAGGAATCAGAGCATGGTGCAGTTAGGTCTTCTGCCTCAGAGTCTCTGACAAGCATCAATCGAGGTTTTGTCTGAGCCTGGTGTGGCATCTGAGGCTCAACTTGGGAAGGATCCATTTCCAAGCGCATGTGGGTGTTGGTGGTATCTAGTTCCTTGTGAGCTGTCAGGTTAAGGGCCTCAGCTCCTTGCTAACTAGTAGGTGGAGGCTACCCTCAGTTCCTTTGCCACATGAGTCTCTACAGATGGCAGTGCACTTCATCAAAGGCAGCGAGGGAGAGCCTGAATAGAGAAGGTCTGCTAGCAAGAGAAAAGTTGCAATCTAATGTAACATAATCACACATGTGATATTCCTTCCCTTTTGCTTTAGTCCATGAGAAGCAAGTCATGGATCCTGCCACAGTCAAGGGGAGAGGATTCATTGGGGCAAAAATACCAGGCAGTGGAGACCGCTGAGGACCCTGTTAGAGTCTGTTTGCTGCCACATCCACTGACTTAGATCGAGGAGCCCTGGAAATGAGGATGAGTCATTGGAAGGATAGGGGACTATCAACTTAGAGTCATTTAACAATTTTAGATGATTAGTAGCAAAAGTAGTAATTAAGGTGAAAACATGTAGTTTTATCACATAGAAATCTAACAGTGCTTTTTTTCCCCCTGATATAAGTTCTTGCCTGTATGGCTGCTGGAGAGAACCAAGCATACCCCATGTTGGGAAAAGATTTTCTCCAAACCTAGTTGGTTTGGCTTCCATGCAGTGGATTTCAACAAATGTAGAGAAAATGCTTTAGGGAAAAGATACTTTGGTTGCAACTTCCTGTAGTGTTAACTTCCTTCCCACATTCTTTAAACCAGCGCATGACTGAAGTGACAGCAACCTCTTTCATCACCTTCCTGCTTACTTTTCAGGAGTATACTTTTCTAGATGTCTGGGGAAAAAATCAAGAAAGATGAGTGCCAGTAGAAGGTCTCCTGCTGTCAATTAATCCATTATCCTAAACCCACCACCCTCATACCTTGGTAACCAATGGGATTAACACATTCTACAACAATAGTGTGAAAATTTCATCGAATGGCATATATTTGAAGACTTATCCAGAGAAACAAAATCAAATTTTAGCTACTATATATTTGGGGCTGGTATTAAGGAAAACATCATGTCTGAAATGAACATGAATATTATTTTTAACAATGAGCCACAAGGATTTTTATTAAAGAACTAAAAAAGTAAATCTAATAAAAATAATAATGTTATTAAAGCGTTTCAAG
>RJWK010039283.1:0-20453 GCA_004363435.1 Platanista minor | reverse complement strand
AATTAAGCAGATCTAGATCCACAATAGACAGAAAAACATCCAACACACACACACACACACACACACACACACACACACACACAAACACACACAGACACGAGTGGGAAAAAAACAAGTCACTGAATAATATGTACACAATGATTATACTTTTATTTTAAAATGTTAGAGTACGTACGTATATCCCTATATTTGTGAGCCAAATATATGGAACTAATAATGCATAGAGAAGGGCCCTTCCCTCTTAAATTATATACATCTTCAGCATTAACTAGGAATATATTCCACATGACTTTGAAAAAACGACACAAAGAAAAGAGGGGGTAGTGCCTCATACTGTCCCAAGCACATAACAGGTGACCACGGTGACGATGGTTGGCATTTTTTTCTTCTAGCAGCAGGCTGGTACCCAAAAGCCAATCAGACAGGGGGGCATTTGGGGAAAGCCGTTCTTTGTCCCATAAACAGACCACCAGACACAGGCAGACGAGGTCAGACCCGCAGGTCTCTCTGGGCAGCCACCGGAGAACCTGGTGTCCAGGATCCCTGTGTCCATTTTGGGGGTGAGGACACCCAGGCCCAGGGAGCTGCTGATGTGCCCGAGGTGACACCACAAGTTAGTGGCAAAGACTTGGCGGCCTGTGCCCTGGCCCAGGACGGGTTGGGGGAGGAGAGCGGGGTCAGGGCAGACACACTGGGGTAGAGTCAGACCCTCCCAAGTCCTGGGCAAGTTCTCAAACCTCTTTGTACACCACTCTCTACATGTGCAAAATGTTCCTGCGGTTTGTGGGGAGGGAATGAGATCATGCACCTGCAGCCTGGCAGATCGGAAGGGTTCAGCAAGTGCCCGTCGCGACTACCACCTCCAACCGACAAGCGTAGAGCCTCCCCGGGCCCAGCCACTGTCCTGGGTGCCGCACGCCCTCCCCACTGCTCCAGCACTGAGCAGGCTCGCCGCCCAAGGCCATTCAAGGTCACCCAGCCCCAGGAAGCCCAGCTGGAACAAGCCCCCAGGCTACCTGACTCTCTTCCGGACCATCTGGGGGCGGGGGTACCCAGGGCAGACACACCCGCGCCCTGCCAACCACCTGCCCCGGGGCCATGCCCACAGGGTGCTCTTGCAGCGTAGCTCTGGCCAGCCAGTGGAACCAGCGCAGGGCCTCCTGCCCGGATCACCGCGTTCCCAAGAACAGGAGGCAACTGCCTGGGCCGGCCAAGATTTACAGGTTGTTTACTTTCCAACAGTTACTGCTTTGGGTAATTAATGTCACATAAAACATAATGGAAGCCATCGTTACCTCTCAGGGAACGGACGGCTGGACGCCAGCAGTCCCAAAAAAATTGCAGACGGGGAAAACGCAAGGCCACAGCGTCTTCAGCAAGGGTAGTCTGTCTTGTCACTTGCGTACGTGTGGTCTTGGGCAAGTGTGTAACACAGAGCGCTCACACACAAGGCTTTGGTGCAAAGCCACACACCCAAGCCCTGATCCTGACAGCCCATCACCTGTGTGACCTTGAGCCTTAACCTCCCCGCAGCCACTTACAAATGCCAGGGACTAGGCTCCGTGCCTGGCTTACAGTGTGTCCCCAGTAAACACTTGGAAGACAGTAAATATGTATGTGCCTGTACCACAGCAGAAGAGGACATCGTATCCTGGAGACCCCTTCAAGAAGGGATTGTTTCCGGGGCGGGGGCCCGGAGAACATAGGATGCTCAGCTTGTGGTAAGCATCTTGCAGTGCCATAAGTGGGGAAACGCGCCAAAAAAGGATGGAGGCGTGTCACAGCATCGTAAGAGCCAATCTGAAGGAGCTCCCAACAGCCACAACTGGAACAATTTCAGAAACAAAATAGATAACAATAGTGTTGAATTTCAACACAGAGAATAAAATAAATATCCACTAGTCTATACTGATATAATAAATAAGTGAATAAATAAATTAGTGGTAGAGAAGAGAAAGCTCTTTCTTACAGTAGCGTTTCAATTACTAGATGTAGAAAGAATCATCTCCTCCTCCCCAAAATATTTATTAGTTACAAAGGGGAACATTGTAACTTTGCAGCAGAGAAGGCTGGCAGGCACCACTCAATCATTAAGGTTAATGCCATCAGCAGTAAGGCATATCGGTGTCATGATCCCCCAGTATGATGCCCTGGCAAGGGCGTCATGTCACTTCAACCCCAAAATGCAATAATCTCAATATCATCATCTAAAAACATCAGACAAACCCAGACTGAGGGGCATGCTACAAAATAACCGGTAACCACTTGCCTGAAGGTCATGGAAGAAAAAGGAAGACTGGGAAATTATCACAGATTGGAGGAGATATAACAACAAAATGCCATGTGGGATCCTGGATTGGAACCCAGAACAGAAAAAGGACAACCGTGGAGGAACAGATAAAATTCAGATAAAGACACAGAAGAGGTAACAGAATCATGCCCGTGAAATTACCTGGTTTCATTCACAGTACCGTGTTTATACAAGATGTTCACGTTATGAAAAGCTGGGTAAAAGGTAAGCAGGAACTAGCAGTAGTACTAGTTCTAATTTAGACTAAGTCTCAATTAGTCTCTCCTTGCTCCCCAAAATGCTCCGGATCCTCCAGCCCCACCCAGAACTGGGGAATGGTAGACCTGACTGGGACCCACACTCATACGCACTGCTGGCTGATTCCGAATCCCGGGTGTCTAGACCCCTAGACACTTGATTAGCATCTTCTAAAATTGTTTGATTTGCTCTCAGTACTAGGATTGGTTATCTCTTTTCCCTGTTTCATTTTACGCTTGGTTGTTGCTGGTTCACAGGAAATTCACTACTTTCTACACGTTGAACTTTTATCTAGCCACCCTGCTAAAGTAAATCCTTAATCTATGAAAATGAGTAACGTGAAACTGCAGATAGGCAACCGTTACGACTTACAAAATGGTAACTGCATTCGGTTCAACCTAATACCATGGTCCTTGCAGCTCGATACACAAAAGGGCAGGAGAAAAATGGGCGATGGACATAAACCGCCAGTTTTTTAAAAAGTAAAAGAAATGCAAAGGGCTTGGCTCAGTTTCACTCATTTTTGCGTGATGGAAAAGAAGGCAGTGCAAATCAAAATCAGGAGCTCGTTTTCTGTGTGCCTCTTAGAAAAGATTCAAAAGGCTGATAATATAGAGTCCAGGTAAGGATGTGGAGAAACAGGTACCCTCCTACACAGGTGGGAGGGGTGTAAACAGGTAAGTTAGTAGCACAAAGGACAGCACAGGGTAGAAAACCAAATCTCTAAGATAAGGTCAGAACTGTGACTCACTCGGGCATCTCCCTCCATGCTCAGCCCAGCAGGAACCATGTGCCATGGCTAGGGCTGTTCACAGGTTCACAGGCCCTTGATCTTGAAAGTGGGAGCCAGACCCTCCCTGTCGATCATATTCCAACCACCACTGTCTGGCCCGAGGCAGCCCTGTTTTCAGTCTCGGCCTCTGGTACGTGGAGGACACCCTGGGGCAGTCACTGTGGGGCAGACCAGGCTTGTCGGGGCAGCCCCAAGGCAGCCGAAGCCTCCCCCAAGCACACCCAGGAGAGTGGGCACCTAGGGACCATCTCAAGGAAGTGCTCCATCGTCAGCTTCTGTATAGAACGGAGAAAGCGCAAGGCGGGGGGCGGGAGTGGGGGGGCAGCCACACTGATGCAGCTCTCGGGTGAGCATCTGGTCTACCCTCCTGGAACCAGGGGATGGGCGCAGCAGCCCCTCTGGCGGGGTGGGCTGAGGACCCGTGATCCAGGGGCGTCTGGTGGCTTCACTGTCTGCCCTCTGGCCACGGACACAGGGAAGCTGGTGAGCACAGAGAGCATAAGGCAGACAGACCCTCAGAGCATCCTCACAGCGCTGGAGCCTCTCTGGCTTCAGTTTGCTCCTGAGACCCGGCAGCAATCCTGCCTTGAGGTCACCTGCTCTGTTGAGGCCGGCAAATGGCTGAAGAGGCCTCCATCACCCCACCCTTTATTCCATCGAAACGATGGACAATAAAAAGCGCTAGATGTGGAGAAACTGGAACCCTCCTCTACTGCTGGTACAATGTAAACTCGTGCAGCTGCCTTGGAAAATAGCCTGGCAGGCCCTCATAAAGCTAAACGTACAGTAGCCACAGGACCCAGAAATGTCTCTCCTAAGTGCATACACGTGAGAAATGAAAACACGGGTCCACACAAAAACTTGCACCTGAAGATTCATAGCAGTACATTCATAATAGCCAAAAAGTGGAAACCACCCAAATGTCCATCAACAAAAGAGTAAATAAAATGAGGTACGTTCACACAATGGAATATTATTCAGCGGCAGAAAGGAAGGAAGTTCTGATACATGCTACGTTGTGGATAGCCCTTGAAATCATTATCCTAAGTAAAAGAAGTCAGTCCCACAAGACCACCCTTTGCATGAGACCGATTAAATTAAGTGCCAGAATAGGCAAATTTATAGATGGAAAGCAGATTAGTGGTTGCCTACGGCCTGGAGAGTGGGGGGACGGCAGGTGGAGAAGAATAAAATGAAGACTGACTGCTACTAGGTGCAGAGTTTCTTTTAGGGGGACAAAAATGCTCTAAAATTAGTTGTGGTGATGGTTTACCATATTTAACTGACTAAACTAAAACACAGTGAACTGTACACTTAAACAGGTAAGTGAATGTACGTGGTATGTGCATTGCATTCTAAGACAACTTTAAAAAGAGAGAGACCAGATGGAAATCCCACTCTGTCACCTGAGGCAAGTCACACAGCCTCTCCGGGCCTCCATTTACCATCTATACGATACAGGAGGGATGGATGCGGGGTGGACAGGCTAGACCAGAGCTTCTCAAAGTGTTCATAAGTCACCTGGTCACTTGCAGGAAAATGCAGGATCTGATTCAGGTGTCCTGCAGCAGACCCCAGATTCTGCATTTCTAACCAGCTTTCAGGTGACACTGGTCCATGGACATTTTCAGTAGCAGGACATCAGAGATGGCATCTCAGGCCCCCTCCAGCCCTAATACTTAGGAATCTCCTCCGGTCCACCTCTGTGAATTCCCAGAGCATGTATGGCCTGTCCTTCCCACTCAAGACAAACAGGGTCCCCTAACCATCCAACGGAAGTGACTGGGACCTGGTCACTGGATGGAGACCATGTGTTATCCGCATGAGGGAGGTCAAGAACCTCCCAAGTCTGCCTGAGCACAGAGCACCTGGCTGAGCACAAGGGAGTCCCCGACCTGCAGAGCACAGAGCCACGAGTGGGGCAGGGCCCACCCTGTCCTCGTAAGGTCCGGGTCTCTCTTTCTGGAAGAGGTGGAGAACAGCAGTATCCTCAAGGCAGTGGCTCTCAAACCCAAGAATACCTAAGCATCTATCACAGGGGTGCTTGGCGCAAAGGGATTCCCGCCCCTCCCAGCTCTAACACGGAAGGAAGCACACACTCAGGAGCCTCTGATGCTGGTGGTCCGAAGCCCAAACACTGCCCCCAGAGCCACCCTGGAGAGAAGTGAGGATTGCTCTAGGAGAGACTGTCAGGAACGCACTCCACACGCTGATAAGTCAGGTCCACCCTCCAGACCTCTCTTTTCCCAGCAGGAAAGGGGCAAAGTAGGAGGGGGAAAGGGAGGCCAGCTGTCCACCGCTGGCCTCCAACCAAGTCAACGCCACTCCACCCAAACGACAGGTTTCCTTGCTGGAGGGCCTTGCAAGGAAGAGCATCCCACGGGGAACTGTGAGAGGGACACAGAGTCTGGTCTGGAGAAGAATGAGGTAGGGACACCAGCTCTTAACTGACGCAAAGAAGCATTTCCCTCTCCCTGTGGCCTCAACGGACTCCAGATCTGTCCAGCCCGGGGCTCATGCCTGCCCCGGGAACATTCCACCTTTCCTCTGGGCTTCTTCCTTCTCTTGGGAAAGGAAGGGGTTGGACAGATCATGGTACCTACTCGTGTACAGCAGCTCCTTTAAAACAAGACACAAAACCCCTTCCTCATTCAGAGCAGAGAATCTGTACACTTTTTTTTTTTAATTGAAGTATAGTTGATATACAATGTTGTGTGAGTTGCTGCTGTACAGCAAAGTGATTCGGTTATACATATATCTATTATTTTTCAGATTCTTTTCCATTATGGTTTATTACAAAATACTGAATATAGTTCCCTGTGCTAGACAGTAGGCCCCTGGTGTTTATCTACTTTATATATAGTAGTTTGTATCTGCTAATCTCAAACTGCTCATTTATCCCTCCCCTCCCCCGCTTTTCCCTTTGGTAACCATATGTTTGTTTTCTAGACACATTCTTCTACGTAGTGATTCTAACTGTAGTTCAGTGGTCCCTGAAACCTAACTCAGGAGCCGATTTACACAGAGCAAAGTGGGTCCATCTACTCCTGACCTTCCTTCCTGCCCCCTTTCCTCCAATCAGCCAAATTTAGGGGCAGAAGGGAAATAACATTTTCTGAGACCCACTTATAGACCTGGCACTTAAATTATCTTCCCAATGGATAAACAACAAGGTCCTACTGTGTAACACAGAGAACTATATTCAATAGCCTATGATAAACCATCATGGAAAAGAATATTTTAAAAAAGAATGTATATATTAATATAACTGAATCACTTTGTTGTGCAGCAGTAATTAACACAACATTGTAAATCAACTGCATTTCAATAAAAAAAAATTAAAAATTATCTTCCCACAATGCCATACAAAGTTTAACCCTTCCTACCTGTGCAGTGACCAGAGTGAAGTCAATTAAACCTGATACCACCTCCCCCGAAACTGATGATCTGTCCTGGTGGCCAGGCCCATGTTTGGTTTAGGAGTAGGACACTCAAGGCTTCAGGCAGGCAGTTGTAGCCCCCAAGCCACTGACCAGGGGCAGAGCTGCTCTGATCAGAAGTGTTCCTATGAAGTTGTCTGAATTATGGGCACCAAGCGAAGTCCATCTGATTTTCCCCTGGAAATTTTGGCATGCGCTGATTTTTGACTATTTTTACAGCAAAAAGCCAAGGTACTTTGGGGGCTGAGGGGGGAGGGTGACGGGAATCAAACCAGCCAAAAGCGCTTTTGAAGAGTGTGTCGTCAGTTAGCAGATTACACTCGTTCCAGAAGCCCTCAAGTCCGCTGCAGCAGGGGATAGTCCTTGGACGTTACAAACTCTGTTTCTGAATGCTTGGAAGCACTTAATAAAGATGCAGCTAGGTCCACCTTTGCACCCTGACTGAGAATAGGAAGCAGGTCCCCCAAAATTTCATTCCATGGAGTGATCATGGCTCATGTGGAAGGCCAGACACAGTCACTGGCAGAGGCATCAAAATCCTTCCAGTCCCGGGACTTCCCTTAACAGTGATTAAGACTCCACGCTCCCAATGCAGGGGGCCCGGTTTCGATCCCTGGTCAGGGAACTAGATCTCACATGCATGCCGCAACTAAGAGTTCGCATGCCGCCACTAAGGAGCATGCCTGCTGCAACTAAGACCCAGTGCAACCAAATAAATAAATATTAAAAGAAAAGTCCTTCCAGTTCCAAGTGACTGGGGCCCAAAACGTCATAAAGATGTCTTGGAAGAATGCAGAACGTGTTCTAAAGGGTCGGAAAGGATGGGAGAGAGGAAAAAACACAGAAAGAGCCGGAAAACTTCACACAAAGGGAACGGGAGGGCAATGATACAGCAAGTCAGCTAAAACCTCTGAAGTTGATAACCTCACCTGCTCTCTTGAGAGATTACATGAATGATGGCAACTTGGCATCAGCCAAAAGAGTGAGTCAGAAAACGCAGACCAAGGTCATCAGTCACAGGTCATTCTGAAGAGACTCAGTGATGCTATTAACTTACATATTTCCTTAAAAAGTCTTGAGAGAGGGGTTTCCCTGGTGGCGCAGTGGTTGAGAATCCGCCTGCCAATGCAGGGGACACAGGTTAGATCCCTGGTCCGGGAAGATCCCAGATGCCGCAGAGCAACTAAGCCCATGCGCCACAACTACTGAGCCTGCGCCCTAGGGCCCGTGAGCCACAACTACTGAGCCCGCGTGCAGCAACTACTGAAGCCTACGGGCCTGGAGCCCATGCTCCACAACAAGAGAAGCCACCGCAATGAGAAGGCCGCACACCGCAACGAAGGCCCCCGCTCACTGCAACCAGAGAGAAAGCCCGTGAACAGCAATGAAGACACAACGCAGCCAAAAATTAATTCATTTTAAAAAGGAATATATGTATATATATGTACAGCTGAATCGCTTTGCTGTACAGCAAAAATTAACACAACATTGTAAATCAACTATACTTCAATTAGGGAAAAAAAAAAGGAAAGAGAGTTTGTTGATGGTTGTATAGCCTGAGAGAAAGCTCAATCTGAAGCAGGGAAAACACTCACAAGTAAAAATGGCTGACTTAGAATGAGAAATCCAGGGAATGCCCTGGCGGTCCAGGGTTAGGACTCTGTGCTCTCACTGCCAAGGGCGTGGGTTCAACCCCCTGGTCAGGGAACTAAGATCCCACAAGCTGCGCGACAAGGCCAAAAGAAATTTTTAAAAAAGAATAGGAAATTCCAGCTTTTCCCAAGTGGACCCTTTGTGCCTGTAACTCAACCTGCAGCCCAAGGCAGTGCCCAAGAAGGTCAGGTAATTTTAAATGAACCATGTGTTTCTGATGCTTTGACATCTGGAGCCCTGTGAACCCTGGGTAGGGTGCCCCTCCCAGGGCTGGCCAATTCTTAGGGATAGTAAATGACTAGCCTAGAGTATGCTTTTCATATGCAAACTAACCTAGAGTCCATACTCTAGTCCATCCCCTGCTCTATCAGGTTTTCACAGACCGTCACACTCCAGGCCACCAGTCCCCTGCCCTAACCACTCCAGAGCTGGGTGGGTACCAGACACCTAGGGACAGCCTTTCTGCCCCAGAGCCAATCCTAAACGTGCTTTCTCTGCCTCACCCATTCCTTCCCCTAGAGACCACCAGAAAGGGTCTTGCCCAGATTCTCCCCTCATTCCCTCTGCCTCCTGACTGACCCCGGTGATTCTCCCTAAGGCCCTCCACTCCCGAAGCATGAGTAACAAACAAACTGTCTTTTTCATGGTAATGTCTCCTTATCTTTGGGCCTCATAATGCCTGAAAAATAATAAAACCTCCACTGAAAACAGATTGGGACATCCCCGCATCATCGGGTCCCCAAGGGAGCAAACGGAAAAGCAGTGATTCAGGGTGACGTGGAGGCTGCATTCAGATTTACAGCAGCCAACCTCTGAACACGTACCGGCACGGCGGACAACTGATGTGTCTTCTCTTTAAATTAATCCTGATGGAGGCCAACTCCATTTAATGTGTTGCTTCATTGATGCTGCATTTGTTCTCATATTGTAATTTCTAATATAGTGTTTCTGGAGGTCAGTGAAGAAATGTTGCCTGCCATCAGTAAACAAAGGATGTTGCAGCCTCAGCCACTGCAGTCACCCCCCAATGATGCACCCTGAGGAGACTCAGGATGAGAAAGTATAGGATGCTGACCCTAGGTAGCTAACGTGCAAACCAAAGGAATGATTTCAATCAGCCCAGACTCTTGCATCTTCCCATACATAGAAAAGCGTTAAATTCCTTACCTGGAGCTGTCTGATTTTCTTTAAGTTTTAACATAATTCTTTTTTTTTTTTTCTGCACCACACAGCTTGCGGGATCTCCGTTCCCTGACCAGGGATGGAACCTGGGGCCCTGGCAGTGAGAGCGCCGAGTCCTAACCACTGGACCACCAGGGAATCCCCCTACATAATTCTTAAGAATATGTCATTCCTAGTTCATTGGACCCCGTGGAATTAGACTAAGTATTCTATCTTAATTTAGTTAAATGGTCCACCATTGCTTAAAGCATAACTGACATGTGACACGACCAGGAGACCTCTGAAACATTAAAAATCATTTCTCTACGTTGAGCTGTGATAAGAAATCTGTACAAGGAAGCTCCTATTTATTTCAGTAAATGTTGGTCTTAAAAACAAAGAAATAGGGACTTCCCTGGTGGCACAGTGGTTAAGAATCTGCCTGCTAATGCAGGGGACACGGGTTCGAGCCTTGGTCCGGGAAGATCCCACATGCCGTGGAGCAACTAAGCCCATGTGCCACAACTACTGAGCCTGCACTCTAGAGCCCATGAGCCTCAACTACTGAGCCCTCGTGCCACAACTACTGAAGCCCACGCGCCTAGAGCACGTGCTTTGCAAAAAGAGAAGCCACCACAATGAGAAGCCCACGCACTGCAATGAAGAGTAACCCCCGCTCACTGCAACTAGAGAAAGCCCACGTGCAGCAACGAAGACCCAATGCGGCCAAAAATAAAATTAATTAATTAATTTAAAAAAATATATATATATATATATATATGTTTAAAAAAAAGAAATACGTTATTAAAATAAAAAAACAAAGAAATAAAAAAAACCAAATCAACAACCAAAACCCCAGCTCACTTCTTAGTATTTTTATTAGCTGATTAATTCATAAATGAATTATGAAGAGTTGACATTTGGGAAAACATCTGTTCCTTAATTTCTGGGTTTTTTCTTTAAGCTTTGTTGTGTGGTTTATAAAATTCTTTGCTGAGGAAACACTTCCAAATTTTATGGAGTCAAAATAAAGTATCCTGGCACAGCGAAAACAAACAACAATAACCAATACCTCAGTTAATTCTCAAGACAACACCTGAAGTTGTTCTGTATTTTACAGAAAACACAGTTGACAGGTTCGATAACTTGGGAAAGAACAGAGAGCCAGGAATTGAAACATGGGTGTATCCAGCTCCAAAATTCCTGGCTTTCAATCTGCCACCAAGTTTCTAAGAACGGATAATTAACAGCGTTATCCAAATTGGTGTTACCAACAAAGTTTGTTTTGTTTTATTTTGTTTTGTTAATTTAATAGCACATGCTGGATACCCTTCATGGATATACATAAGGATGTACTTCATGCTTTTTATGGCCACATATTCTACCAAATGAAAGTTCCCTGTTCAATAAGTTATTTTGGGACAATATGATGGTCATTTGGAAAGTAACAGAGTTGGATTCCCACCTCATTCCTTCCATACCAAAATAAGTGCCAAAGTATGAAAGACCCAGGTTTGGGGGGTGGGGGGGAGGACAACATTTCTAAAAAACAAGTGAATAAAAAAATTTTTTTTAAATTTTTTATAAAAAGGAATTCCCAGTAGTTAGGACTCGGCGCTCTCACTGCTGGGACTGCAGTTTGATCCCTGGTCAGGGAACTAAGATCCTGCAAGCCGCAGGATTAAAAAAAAAATTTTTTTTAATTTAAAAAAAAAAAAAAAACAGGTGAATACTATTAAGATCTTAAAGTGGAGAAGGCCTTTCCCAAATGGGATGTGAAACATTAAAATCCAATAAGCATGATCACATAAAAATTCATTAAAACTTTTATTATGTAAAATAAAGAACAAGCAAACAAATGAAAGAAAAATGAATAAAATATATGAAAGCGTGGGAAAATATTTCTAACACATTATCCCACATATGCAAAGAGCTCTTACAAATAAATAAAAAAGGATGAAAAATTCCACTTGAAAAATGGGTAAATCAGAGGAAAGGCAAAAAAGCATAGACACAATCAAATCAAATATGAAAAAATATTCAGCATCATTGAGGAAGTGAGGAAGGTATTGAGGAATACCTTATATTTTCCCCACTAATTACCAAAGGTTAAAAAGTGTTGGCAAGGGCTTCCCTGGTGGCGCAGTGGTGGAGAGTCCGCCTGCCGATGCAGGGGACGCGGGTTCGTGCCCCGGTCCGGGAAGATCCCACACGCCGCGGAGCGGCTGGGCCCGTGAGCCATGGCCGCTGAGCCTGCGCGTCTGGAGCCCGTGCTCCGCAACGGGAGAGGCCGCAACGGTGAGAGGCCCGCGTACCGCACACAAAAAAAAAGTGTTGGCAAAAGGATAGAAAAATAGACATTCTCCATTCATTCAAAGAAGTCCTGTGAGCCAGGCACTGTATTAGGACTAGCAGTGAACAAGATACCCAGGTCTCTGCCCTCTGGGAGTTTATGTTCCAGGTGCATAGGGATGGAGGAGCAATGGTAAATGAGGGGGAAATAAACAATTATTCGGATAGTTATCGTTCGTAAAAACTACAGATTGGTGCGACTCCATTGACTCCATTGCATGGCAATATGGCAGATGCTATCAAGTGTTGTGCTGGCCATTCTATTTCTAGATATTTATTCTACAGACATTCTCACTCCTGTTTAGGCACAAAGATATGTGTACATGGATGATCACTGGAGTGCTGGGTGTAATTATGAAAAAAAGGGAAACAAGGCCTTATGTTCCCCCAGAGAACAAATTCCACAACATCCATACAACGGATCACAATGTAACCAGTAAAGATCAGCTTTTTTGTTTGTTTGTTTTTAATGTACCCACATGGAAAGACTTTGAGGATACACTGTTTGGTGGGGGGGGAGGGGAACCAAGTTGCTAAAGCAGTACACATAATATTACCTCATTTCTCTTACAGAGACACACATTCCTATAAGTGCATATGTGTGTGCGCCTATATAATTAGACATACATGGATTAATGTCTGACTAAGAAAAATCTGGGAAGTGGGATTATGGGAAGTTTTTTGGGATACAAATTTCTGTACTGTTTGGCTGTTCTGTTTAACAAGTATGTGCTACTTTTACACTCAAAGAATAAGGGAGAAAACATTGAAAAAAAAAAAAAGTAATGTATGTAAGGGTCATTTGGTTTCCTCAGTTTATATTCCCAAACTTCAGGCTAAAAATTAATCTGGAAAGAAAACTTCAGCTAAGGAGGAAAGATAACAAACAAAGTAACTAATCCTTTGCCTCATTCCTTAAATTCAAAGTCACTGATATAATTGGGGAGAGGGGAAACTATGTGGCTTACCATTTGCCAGACATTTGTTCTTCACTTACTTTTCAAGGCAACCCACAAAATGCAACCTGGCTCAATTCCACAGGTGAGGAACCCGAGGATTTTAGAGGCTAAGTGATCCCCCTAGACCAGAAGCTGCCTCAGTTCTAGGACCTGGTGAAACAAGACTTCCCGCTGGGAGTTCTTATCTCCTGACCATTCCCCCAGGTCACGGTGGGTGGGGCATGAGGAGTGAGGGTGGAGTGATTGTGGGGTTTCTGGTGTTGTTCAAGGAAGCATTTTCTCCCAGCTCCATTTCGGCTCCTTCGGGGCCTTCTCCCCTGCAAGGCTCCTGTGCGTGCCCTCAGAGCTGCACCAGGCGCTCCAGGCAGCAGGTATGGCTCCTGGAAGTGCCAGCCTAGAATCCTGCCTGTAGGGAGCCCTAGGAAAAGCGGGTGCCCGCCCCTCCCAGAATTCCCTTTACCGTCACATCAATGCTCAGCCACTCCCCCCAAGCATGCCAGATTTCATTCACCTGTCTCGGCCTATAAAATGGGAATAATACATTTCAGGGGAATTACTCAAAAGAGAATACCAGGGACTTCCCTGGTGGTCCAGTGGTTAAGACTTTGTGCTCCCAATGCATGGGGGCCGGGTTCGATCCCTGGTCAGGGAGCTAGATCCCACGTGCCACAACTAAAGATCCCTCACACTGCAACTAAGACCCTGTGCAGCCAAAATGAATAAATAAATATTTTTTAAAAAAAGAATACCAGAAAGTGTTTTGGGAATTCTAAAGGCTAGGGTCCTCACCTCGCAATTAGAGTAATCCCTAACACAACAACTCACATCTTGTAGGGGTCCAGCGCCTTCTGTGATCACAATTTTAAAGACAGTATTTTAACATCCTGCATAGGAATGTCTCCTGCAGGTTATGTCTATTATCTGGCTGTACAGTAAATGAAGAACTAACAGAAAAGGTCAGCAGGCCTTCCTGCCTTTAACCTATTCCAAAGCTACCACCTTTCAGTTCTAAGAGGTACAATTCTTAGTTCTAGAACCAACCCTGTGCTAATCTTTCAATTAGGAAAAGAAAGGATTAAAGTAGCAAAAAATAAAATAAAATAAAATACATCAAAGTCCCAATTTGACGACCATGTTAACTTCCTAAAAGGACTAGGAGAAACATGCATCCACTTTACTATTAATAATAGCTAATATGTGAGTTCGTATAAAGTGCCAGACACTGTTTTCAGTGCTCTTCCTGCATTAACTCATTTTAGCCACATAGTAGCACGTACTTGGTAGGGATTCTATTTCCTTCCTTTTACACATGAGGAGTTGGAAGCACGGGGACGTGCCCAGGGGGAGCTGCCCCATAGCTCAGCCTCAGCAAGGCAGCGGGAGATCTTGACTATCTGGTCTACCTCTCCAGCCATATATCATTCATACTCCTCCTCATGTTCCAAACCCTAGTCATACTGAGTCGCTTAGGATTCTTCATAAACAGTGTGCTTTAACTGCACCCACACCCTGCCCGTTCTTGCCTTTGCACGTGGCTTTTCTCTCTCTCACTGAACCATCCTCTCTTTCCAATGGACAGGAAGTTTTATTCCATGAATGAATGAACATAAGACTGTTGGAAAAATCCATCACTATACTTAAGAGCGAAGAGTTGCTTTGGTAGGAAATTCCAAAGTTTTCTCCATAACAAGCCATTCTTGCAAAGCTGTTCTTATCTCAAAGCCAGAACTGCCTACACAGATTGCCTGGGGCCCTCTTTCTTCTGATCTCCCTGACTCTCCCACCACCTTACCTACTTCATCCCTTGCCTCCGGCTCCAGCCTTCAGGAAAGATGTCTCCACAGTGACCTTCGGCCACTGACAGAGATTGGCCTGGGAGTGTGCAGACCTCCATGCAACAGCTGTCTAGCCCTTCTCCTTAGGACTCCATTTCAGGGGAAGAGCACGTACTTTGGTTCTCAAACCATTTTCACTGTATCCAAAACTAGCCGTTGGGCTTGGTGATAAGACACCCACAAGGAACACACCTTATCCAAGCCATGATGTGAGGGCACTGGTCTGACACGGCACTGAAAAATGAGCATCCAATGGTTTAAAAGACTTTTTCATCATAGAGCCAACGCAATAAACATTAAACACTTAATAGCAAACATTTTAATTAAACGGAAAGGTTTTGACTGTTGACTGATAGGTCAAAGCTCCTTTTTTTTTTTTTTAACTGATGCTTATTGGTCATATGACATAGGCATAGAAGCTACTTTAAATAAGGTACATTGAAAAAGATATCCAGTACAGCATTACTGATAATAGCAACAAAAAACAAAAAGAGAGAGGGGACGAGAGAGAAAAGAGAAAAGTGAAATGGAAATAAATCATGCTTATTTTTAAAATTTCTGAATATTTACAGAGCATCTACTATCAAGGCACCAACCTTAATGCTGGGGATACAGTGTTAAAAATATAGACATGGCTCTGCCCTCACAGAGCTTCCATTCTATTATGGGAGACAGACACTCAAGTAATTACATTGTATATTTCATCCCAGCAGTTATGACAATAATCAGTCCTAAATAATAAGAGAAAATACTGAAATATTATGCAGACATTTTAAATGATATCTCAGAGGTTTTCTAATAGAAAATATTACAAGAATAGTATTTAATAAAAGTAAGAAACAACTTTATAAAGTATATGATCTCATAAATGTTTTTTTAAAAAAGTATAGGAGGGCGATTCAATGGTTGTAAAATCCATCTGTAAGAACAGGTGACTGAGAACAGCTAAGAAGAATGCTAAGAGGAACTTCTACTCCCAAAAAGGCAAACACACTTCCAAGCTACAATTAGTTCAACTAGAAATGGGGCAACAATCAGGTACACAGGACAAACATCTACACAAGTGTCTGTTTCTGGACCAACAGTTTAGAATATGGCTTTTTAAATGTTTCGAAAGTGGCATTTAAACCAGTGAGAATAAGAGGTAAACTAGGCATTAACTAGTAGGTCAACTATTTAGAAAAATAAGTAAACTTAGACTTTTACATCACATCACAGACTCCAAATGCAACGTATGAAAGTATAAATCCCACTGGTAAAGCTGGGAGAAAAAGAGAAATACACACATATTTTATATCGTAATAATCCAAAATCACCATTAAATGACTAATTATTGTTTCCAAAAGAATTCCAAGCACCTTGCAATGTTAAAATTTAGAAACCATTACATGAACTTTAGGAAACCACTAAGCAGATTTTGGGGCGGGCAGGCATTCTAAACACAAAAGAAAAACCATCTTAGAAAACTGAAAGACTTGTTGACAATAGATGTTGAGAGTCAATTTCTCTCCAGGACATACATCTCACACCATAAATATAGTTATCACAAAATAAATATGGTTAAATGGCCAGGGAAAAAACTGTTTCCAATATATGGCAGCTAAAAGGTTAATATTCTTCATTTAGGGTATGCTCTTACAATCCGTGAGATGGAACCATCCCAATAAGAAATGTGCAAAGAACATGAATTTAACTGATGGAGAAATTTAAAAGACCAATAAATCTATTTTAAATATTCAACCACATTAGCAATGAGCTTACATTTAAATGCTAGTTTAAGATTAAGCCCTGTGGGGACCTCCCTGGTGGCACAGTGGTTAAGAATCTGCCTGCCAATGCAGGGAACACGGGTTCGATCCCTGGCCTGGGAAGATCCCAGATGCTGCAGAGCAACTAAGCCCGCGCGCCACAACTACTGAGCCGTGCTCTAGAGTCCGCGAGCCACAACTACTGAGCCCGAGAGCTTGCGAGCCACAACTACTGAGCCCGTGTGCCTAGAGCCCGTGCACCGCAACAAGAGAAGCCACCGCAGTGAGACACCGGTGCACCGCAGCCAAGAGCAGCCCCCGCTTGCCGCAGCTAGAGAAAGCCCACGTGCAGCAATGAAGACCCACCGTAGCCAAAAATAAAAATAAATAAAACAAATAAATTTATTTTAGGAACATATAACTTAAAAAAAGACCTAAAGCAAATACACTAAATTAACACAGGGGCAACTCTTTTTGCCTCTTTTATCTTCTCTATATTAGCAAAGGGTAACTCTTTTAAAAAGACCTAGTGTGTTGACTGCCAAACGTTGTTGAAAGTTGACTGAAAGAAAGGAGGGATGGGGTGGAGGGAAGGTAGGTGGGGCAGTCAAAGGCCTTAGAGATGGGGGAGGGGGGAGGCGGGAGGCGGGGAGGCAGGCGCGCAGGGCCAGCAGCTGGGCTAGCAGGGCCTCTGACCCCAGGATGGGCCAGGAACAAGAACCACCCCCGACCTCAGCTCTCTGTAAACCTCACCCAGTTTCTTCATGCTGCACTTAGGCAAGAGAGCAGAGGCCCAGAGGGGAAAATCTCTGCTCCAAGATATACAGGTTGGTAGCGTTTGACCTTCCGTGAAAGAGAAAAGAAAATGGCCAAAGCCACTCCGCAAACAAGCACAGACACACAGAGGCATTCTTCCCCTGACGGCCAGCTCACCTGCCGCCAGCGGTCACCGGCCTCAGCAGATGGAACACAGATCTCAGGGCCTGAGCCAGGCACCCGAGAGCCGACTGAGCTTGGCTTGGCGACCAGCTGAGGCCCCGGAGCCACCCGCAGGGATAAGCATGCCCTTGCCCTGGCCACGTCCATAGGCCGACGCCAAGCCACCTGCTGATTCTGAGCTGGTCCCTGGCCCAGAAGCGGGCCAGCTGAGCTGTCAGAGGTAAGCCTGATGGTCAGGCTGGACTTCTGCCCCCCGCTGGCTCCCCAGATTGGGAAGCCAGAGTCCCGCAGAAAGAGGGCCGCCCATGGAAGGTAAACTGCAACCACACTGCCATCGTCTGCCCTTCCAGAAAGTACTGCATCCCCCTGTCCCTCGGCTCTGCTCACTTGAAACACAGGGGCAACGAATCCGCTGGATGCCAGGGCGTCTGAAGTGACCCAGAGGGGAAGGGAAATAAACACAGGCACACAGCATATGGAAACCACAAAAACACCGTCGGTTAGGCCGCTGGTCCACGGGTCCTCATAAAGGACATCAGAAATGGAACAGGCACTTCACGCGCCTTCATTCTCTCAAACCGCACAAAATGACACTTCTCATTTCACACGCGAACACACTGAGGCTCAGAGGAAGAGTCACAGAGCAGGGAAGCACTGGGGCTGGAAAGCAAAGTCAAACGCCCATGCCATTTCTCCCAGGACACGCTTGTCCCCCATCGCCACAAAGGGCTCCTGCCTGGCACGTGTGGAATCCAGCCCCTGGGCTGCGTTAGGATGGACCTTCCCATCACTGCCGGGTGCAGCTCCAGAAAGGGCAGCGGACCTTGTATACCAAAGGTGCTCAATCTATGTCCGGGAAAGGACACCAGGTGTGGTCCCAGCAAGTAGTAATTATAAGTATGGTTGCCAATCACTGAGCATCATCTGCTCCCTGGAGGGCCCATAAGAGGAATGTGAACCTTCACTCATTTGGCCTGAGTGAAGCATAGCTGATGTGTCCATTTCTCAGATGAAAACGCTGAGGCTCAGGAAGTCTCACAGCTAGGACACCAGAGCTCCTTTCCCGAACCCCCAACTCTCCCACCCTGACAAGGTAACAGGCCCAAATGGGTCATTCAGGTCAACTCCCCACTCCTGGGCGGTCTCCCCAGCCCTCAGGCTCCACCCTGGCCCGGTGCTCCAGCGCTACCTTGATTGAGGTAGGTCAAAGTCTCTTCATGCAGCTTCACAGCTGGGGACGTGGCGGCACACAGCACATACTGCAGGGGTGGCAGGCGGGCCTCGTTCTCGGGGGACAGCTGGGGCTCCTCCTGCTTGAAGATGGGCAGGGCAAGGACGTCGCTGCAACACAGGAGGGAGGGGTCAGGAGCAGGGTTCCCGGAGCCCATTTGCAAAGACAGGGCCAAGCGGCCAACCTTGGCGTCAAGGGCAACACAGCCCAGCATGGTGCAGCGAGCGGGCTCAGCCTACCACACCGCATGTCACAGATACTCTAAGATGCTTTCCAACGAGGGAGACCAATCCTGGATGATTCTACCTGCACGCCAAGACCTTCGAGAGACTTACTCAGATGCCGCCTGGTTGCCATCCACAAGAGTCTGGCTTTTAGAATAAGAACCCGAACAAAATTTTTAATATCTTTAAATAAACGGTTCCAGCTACTGGCCACTTCTCAGACCAGGAAAACTTCCTGTCCTCCGGACTCTGTAAACCATGCAAATGGAGAAACTGCTTCACCCACCCAAACTGAGACAACCCTCCACCCTTCTAAAAAAAAGGACAGCTGGCCCATAAGCCCTATTTTAAGGGTCATACTAATATCTCCTAAACGCAGAACAAGAAGGACCTTGATTTCCATTCAGTTTTCTTATCCAAATGGAAAATACTGAGATGCTCAAAGATTCTTTTCCCCCACCTCTAAACAAAAATCCCCATCAGCTCCAACAAATCAGCCTCACATCAGCCTAGGACTGGAGAACTTGTTTCTAGATGTAGTTCTTAAGTGCCTTCCCAAGGTAAAAAGAAATCCTTGAGAACATGAATGACCTGCAAGCAGGAGAGACTTGGTTGAGCTCTCTGGATTATGAACAGATTATGGCATGGACACTGATGCCAAAAAAGTGCCCGTGCCCTCATCTTAATAACCTTCTACCATCTGAGCATCCTGGGTTCTGAATCAGATTCACGGACCCCACTGCGCTATATAAACAGCAGAGTCACTGGTATAATCTGCCCCTCAACCAGCACCATAAACGAGTGTCTCTAAAACACAGACCCGGCACACACCCCAACATGTCGGACCAACTCTCAGAAGGAAACGTCTGGCTTGGGGCTCACGTGGAAAACCTCCCCTGTGGGGGGCCGCCCCTGCCACCATCCATGGCCCTGGCTCTCCCACCCCACACCTTCCTTTGCCCGGGGCACACTCCCAGCCTAAGAGATTATCTAGGAACAGGGGAGAAGCAGGCAGGCCTGCTTCCCGGGGCGATTGCATAATTTTGTGTTTGCCCAGACCACGTTAAGTTAATAATCCATGGGCTGGTGCCTTTAAATTTAAAAAAAGGGAGGGATGCAGGGGAGGAGGGTGGGTAAGAGCCATCACTCAACAGTAACTTGTTTGAAGCCTGGCATCCTTAGTTGCTGAGGAATAAAGTCACCAGGACAGGGAACAGAAGGAGGGAAGAAGGGAGAACAGGCCACTACCTGGGGAGGTGAGACAACGTGCAGAGGTGCTGCTCAGTGAGGAGAGGACCAAAAGTGAAATGCACAGACTAAACAAAAGGACAAGACCTTCGCTCTAGAGCCAGGGGGACCAGAGGCATATTCACTGACCCTCACCTTGGCGTTCACCGAGGTCAACCTCTCCAAGGGTGAATACCCCAGCTTCCAAGAAGTAAAATTAAAATCGAGTATGGGGACTTCCCTGGCTGTCCAGTGGTTAGGACTCCGCGCTTCCACTGCAGGGGGCGCGGGTGCAATCCCTGGTCGGGGAACTAAGATCCCGCATGCTGCTAGGCACGGCCAA
>RJWK010039282.1:0-20454 GCA_004363435.1 Platanista minor | reverse complement strand
GGAGTGTAATTGCTTTACAATGGTGTGTTAGTTTCTGCTTTATAACAAAGTGAATCAGTTATACATATACATATGTTCCCACATCTCCTCCCTCTTGCATCTCCCTCCCTCCCACCCTCCCTATCCCACCCATCCAGGTGGTCAAAAAGCACCGAGCTGATCTCCCTGTGCTATGCGGCTGCTTCCCACTGGCTATCTATTTTAAGTTTGGTAGTGTACATATGTCCATGCCACTCTCTCACTTTGTCACAGCTTACCCTTCCTCCTCCCCATATCCTCAAGTCCATTCTCTAGTAGGTCTGTGCCTTTATTCCCGTCTTGCCCCTAGGTTCTTCACGACATTTCTTTTTTTCTTAGATTCCATATATACGTGTTAGCGTACGGTATTTGTCTTTCTCTTTCTGACTTACTTCACTCTGTATGACAGACTCTAAGTCCATCCACCTCACTACAGATAACTCCACTTCGTTTCTTTTTATGGCTGAGGAATATTCCATTGTATATATGTGCCACATCTTCTTTATCCATTCATCCAATGATGGACACTTAGGTTGTTTCCATCTCCTGGCTATTGTAAGTAGAGCTGCAATGAACATTTTGGTACATGACTCTTTTTGTTTGTTTGTTTGTTTTGTTTTTTTGCAGTATGTGGGCCTCTCCCGTTGCAGAGCACAGGCTCCGGATGTGCAGGCTCAGCGGGCCATGGCTCACGGGCCCATCCGCTCTGCGGCATGTGGGATCTTCCCAGACCGGGGCACGAACCCGTGTCCCCTGCATCAGCAGGCAGACTCTCAACCACTGCGCCACCAGGGAAGCCCACATGACTCTTTTTGAATTATGGTTTTCTCAGGGTATATGCCCAGTAGTGGGATTGCTGGGTCATATGGTAGTTCTATTTGTAGTTTTTTAAGGAACCTCCATACTGTTCTTCATAGTGGCTGTACCAATTCACATTCCCACCAACAGTGCAAAAGTGTTCCCTTTTCTCCACACCCTCTCCAGCATTTATTGTTTCTAGATGTTTTGATGATGGCCATTCTGACCGGTGTGAGATGATATCTCATTGTAGTTTTGATTTGCATTTCTCTAATGATTAATGATGTTGAACATTCTTTCATGTGTTTGTTGGCAGTCTGTATATCTTCTTTGGAGAAATGTCTATTTAGCTCTTCTGCCCATTTTTGGATTGGGTTGTTTGTTTTTTTGTTATTGAGCTGCATGAGCTGCTTGTAAATTCTGGAGATTAATCCTTTGTCAGTTGCTTCATTTGCAAATATTTTCTCCCATTCTGAGGGTTGTCTTTTGGTCTTGTTGATGATTTCCTTTGCTGTGCAAAAGCTCTGAAGTTTCATTAGGTCCCATTTGTTTATTTTTATTTCCATTTCTCTAGGAGATGGGTCAAAAAGAATCTTGCTGTGATTTATGTCATAGAGTGTTCTGCCTATGTTTTCCTCTAAGAGTTTGATAGTTTCTGGCCTTATGAGGATTATTTTTAATCTTCAAATCAGGAGTAATACTTCCGGCTCGGCATGGAACCTGACATGGCCTAGAGTAAAGAGCTCTGGGCCAAGATCCAGAGACCTGGCTTTCTGTCTCACTGTGACCACAAACCTGCAGTTTTAAACCAGGCCAATTGCTTTCCCTTGCCCAGCCTCTGTCTGCTCAGCTGTAGTAATAATCAAGCACACACTTACTTAGCACTTAATATGAACCAAGAGTTGTCTCCATGGCAGCCCTGTGAGCTAGACATGACTGTTAGGCACAGAGACATTGAGATACTTTCCCTAGGTCACACAGCTAGGAATGGTGGAAAGGGGATTTGAACCCCAGCCATTTGGCTACAAGGTCTGGGTGCTTAAACCCCGAGCAGGAAGGATCCCCAAGGCCCCCTCAGAGCATCCCCATATGTGTCACTGGGCTGTGTCCCCAGGTCATCCCTAGGAAGCCAAGGGGACAAGTCTTACTTCCGTCTTACATACAAAAGGATAAACACTGGTTAGCAGCAAATCCCAGCCTCAGAGCCCAACTGTCCTGTGCTTCAGTCCAATCTCTCTCCCTGTACCTGCTACCTTTTAATCCAAATAATTCATGACACCAAGGAAGAGAGCTATCCAACACAGAAGAAAAACTTTAAAGTCCTTTAAGACTTGCTCTGTCCCCTTAGTTTTACCAGAAATTATTTGGGGCTGGGAGGACATGGTCCACACATTAAGACAGTTGTAAATACTGCTAGACATCTCCATTCATCACTGTATCCTGGCTCCAAAGGTCCTTCAGGGTAGGTGGCACCGCCCCCATTTTCTAGATGAAGAAACTGAGGCTTATAGAGGGTCAGGGACTTGCTCAAGGTCACAGTGGGTGATGCCTGTGCTGTCAAACTCACATGTCCTGGCACCAGGGGCCCTGCCAGTTTGGCCAGCCCATCTCTAAGAGCTTATACCTTGCACTAAACCAGCCTTTCTCAGCCTCAGCACTATGCATACTTGGGGCCGGAAAATTCATTGCCACGAGAACTGCCCTGTACACTGTAGGATGTTTTGCAGCTTACCCGGCCTCTATCCACTAGATGACCGCAGATATAACAATAAAAAATTTCTCCAGACGCTGCCCAGCATCTGCTGGGGACAAAATTGCCCCCAGCTGAGAACCACTGTCCTAAACAAGCATTATGTACTGTTCAGTACTTTTTGGCTAAAGAGTCAATGAATGGTTTTCACATATTAGAAAATCAAGTGAAAGTTGAATTTAACATTTAGTTATTTCTAAATTCCTTTTCAGTGTCATATTGGTTTTTTCCCCTCCTTCTCACAATAGCTTTCAAATTCTCTTCTCTAAAATTAGACTTGTCACTTAAAATTACTTATTTTATGCGGCTGCCTTCCTCCTGAGCAATTTGTCGTTTGCACAAAAAAACAGGCTTTTGTGCAAATATTTAGTCTCTCTGACACTGCTCCCCTCCCCCCAACCATCCTCGAGGATGGAGACCCTTCCCACGGTGCCTGAGCCCCCAGCAGCCCATGGCATACGGGAGGCAGCTGTTTCGGAAGGCAAAGAGAATGGGGTGAGAAGAACAAGCACAAGGAGGGCACTGTTTCTACCAAGTCCTTGGGTTGAGGAGAATTGGACCAACTGCCAAACCTGGTGCAAGGAAGCCATAGTTTTCTTGAACCTTCTGGAATCTTCTAGAATGTCAAGGATGATGCTGATGGTACTCTTACCTACCGTGGGTTGCCCTTCCTTCTTCTGGATTCCTCTCAGCTTGAACAGAGGAGGCCAATCATACCAACTCCTCCAGACTTCAGTTTCCTTTCATGGAAAATGGAGATGATATACTCATTTTTTTTCAGCGTTGCCCTGAGAATTATATGACATTGTGCATGTGGACTATGTCTGACGGTAACTGCTGAGTTTCTGTTAGGTCTTCCTTCCTCCTGGCTGGTATCAGCAAAACTGTTTCTAGCATTGTTTACTTCTCTCTCGATGTCACACATTTTCAACCTTTGCTGCTTCTGATACGCACTGTGGCTGGGAAGCAAGGCACCCAAGCTTGTTAGAAGTAAATGTAAAACAAGAGTGGAGAGGCTCAGAGTGCAAGCTGGAAATAAGCCACATGAGCCTGGTGACATCTGTTCTAGATGCTCAGAGGCCTTTTGCTGCCACCATATTTGTCCGCTAGGTGGGGGCCCAGGCATCACAGGGCTCCCAGGGAGCTGGTGTGCCCCTCGAACTCTTTACCTGTGTGATTGTTGTGTAGCACTTCCCTCCCCTGCTAGACTAGATCTGGGAGGGCAAGGATGAGCGTGTAACACCCATGCCTAGCAGAGCACCAGACGTCCCACACCCCTGATAAACAGTCACATGGAAGGGAGACAAGGCTGGGAGAAGGGAGGGAGGGCAGGAGACAGGAAAGCCTGAGATAGGTTTTGTAGCACAGCATGACCCCTTCCTCCTCTGTTGGCCTGGACCCATGTGAAGGTCCATCTCGTTTGGCTAAGCATCATTAGGAATTCTGAAGCCCAAATCATGCTCTGCCCGAAACGTCTAATCACAAGTTCAGAAGCGTTAGAAACAGCTTTCATTTTGAAGTTTCTTCCTAAATAACTTTCTAACTCAAATTAGAAGAATGAAATGTTCTGTTGCCCTAATAACTGAGACCATCTCACAGGAAGAACTTGCTCTGTCCCCATGGATGGAGAGAATGCTAAACGGGGACCCTCCGTGGGGCCACCCTAGCATGTGGTCCAGAGCGGAAGTTCTAGGTCAACTGTGTGTGTTCAACTCCCAGCATCGAACTTGCAAGTTAGGGGACGAGTTGCCGTAATTGCTCAGTGCCTGTTTCCCCAGCTGTAAAGTGGGGAAACTAAAGCCCAGATGAAGGTCATGAAAACAGATGAAAGGATGTGTACAAAGCCCCAGCACAGGGCCAGCCGCCTAGGTGGTGCTAGCTAATTTGAGTTATTATCTTGTTTTCAGAGCCCTGCCATGAGACCACCAGATGGTGGGTTCCAGCCCACTTCCTCCTACCTCCCAGCTGTGTAACCCTGGGTGTACCACTTAACCCCTTGACCTCAATCACTGAGATGTAAAATGGGGACATAACTCAAAGGAGACAAGAAAGGTGGCAGCAGTTAGCTAAAGGCTGGGTAGGGTGCGGTTATATTTTTATGTAAGAGGAGGAGAAAACCTAGGTAACCCAGCACTCTTAGAAAAGCTTTTAAAAGCTAAGATTTTCTGACCCCTCTTAACATTTGAGCCCTGACTTTGTATCTTTCCGGATTTCCATGAAGAAAAAGAGTGAGGGGCAGGGAAGGAAGCGGCTGTTCACTGAGCACGGAGAGTGGGGCGCTCCCGATGCCTCATCCAACCTAATTCTCACACCACTTGAAGGATCTGAGCAGGGCCGGGAGGTTGAGACCCTGTCCGCGTTCTCACCGCCGGGAGTTGTTGCTGGGAGTCAAACCCATCAGGTCCACTCACAACCTCCCCGGTTTCCAAAGCTCGCAAAGAGGGGACTTTAGATTTTAATTTGCCCTGATCCTGGCATTCGGCAGTGTTGGGGGCTGTTACAAGCCTGCTCGCCCTGGAGAAGGCCTGGAGTGGCTCGCAGGTCGTGTTTTCCAGAGAGTGAGGTAGGCCACTGCAGCTGGGCCTCAGCGGGTCCCACCCAGAGAGGCGGAGAGAGCCAGCCCACTCCTCTACCTCCATTATCAGCAAGGCCTGATATGAGAGTGAGGGATGACATTGGCTTAGGGCTTTGGATGAAGCAGTGCTGCCAAGGAATAGGGTCTGGGCTTTTAGGAGTTATCAGAAGAGCAAAGCTCCTCCCTCGGTGGTGGTCTCTCAGCATACTCCTTTCCCATGATGCACTCTGTTCCCTCCCAGCCTGTTGTTATCCTTTCCCATGATGCACTCTGCTCCCTCTCACTTCTCAGATCGACTCCACCTGATTTAATACCCACCTCCTTCCATCGCAGGAGGGAATTCAGATGGCCTCTCACCCAGAGGCAGCAGAGGGCAGCAGAAAGGCTGACATCTCAGCTCTGCCACTCATAGCTGTGTAGCCCTCCCCTGGCTGAGCCTCAGTTTCCTCATCTGTTAAATGGGGACAAGATATCTACCCCACTGGTTATGGGGAGGATAAAATTAGGTCATGTAGGTGATAGGTTTGGGGATACAATATATAAACCCCTTCCTTCCCCTCTGAAATTCAGAACAGATTAGAGAGATTGGCACAGGAATCAGATGAGATCAAAATGTCAGCTCTACTCCAAGTGAAACTAGATTCGAGTATGTGACTTCAGAGGCTGGGGTTAATTCTGCGTTCCCGGATTTAAGGCGCCAACCCAGTCTCAACAGAAGGAAGCAACCCCAGGCCCACTCCCACAGGGCACCTCTCCCGCTCCCGGCATAGAGCAGAGGGAACGCAAGCTTCCTATGGAGGCAGGTGCACAGAGAGCCCAGCACGAGCGGGCAGGCAAGTTTCCTCTTTCCAAGGGTACCTGCCTGCCTTATCCTGATTCCTTATGTGGTTCCTCATTTCTTGGGCTGAGAGAGAGGCCTGTTACCCAAATGGGAGAAGGAAATGAAGGGAAGGGAGGTCCTGCCAGACAGTAGGTGAAACATTGGCACAGTTTCTGGGACACAGTGTTTAATAAAAGATCCCCCCTGTCTTCTATACTTCAAAGTAGATGCTGTGCATCAACCATTGGTTTGTGGAGACCACCTCTGTGTTTACAACTCTCTCTCTCTCTCCCTGACCTCTGCTTTCATCCTTTGGTCTTCTCTCTCTGACCTCTGACCTCCCACCCTTTTCCCATATATACAGACCCTTGCAATTACATCTGTAGCTCACCTGGATAATCCAGGGTAGCCTCCCCATCTCAAGCCCCTTCACTTAACCACATCTTCAGACCTTTTGCCACGTAATGTAACATATTCACAGGTTCCTGGGATTAGGATGTGGACATCGTTTGGGGGAACCACTGTTCTGCTGACCAATCTTGCAAGCATGTGTTAAGCGCATACTCTGCACCAGGAGCACCCTGTTCTGGGCGAAGGTAATCCGGTGTTTTGTTGCTCCTGATGTTTAGCCGGGGAGATAGGTTAGATGCATCTCTCAGTTGATGGCTGACTACAGTCAAGGCCATGGGTATATATAGGAGTCAGGGAGTACCAGGCTAGAAGAGACTCTCAAGTCAGTAAGCTGGGCTCAGAGCCCAGCCCAGCCTGTGCAGGCAGGAAGCAGACAGGCCTGGCTCTCTGTCCTGCTCTTGCTTTGTCAGCTGTGTGTGGTCTCGCTGATCTTCAGGAGCTGTCCCCTTCACACATGGTTGAGAGATGAAAGTAACTTGCATATGATTTGCATGTTACACTTTGTCTCTAGAACACATGTCCTGAGTCAAGCATGAGGGCTTTTGGGCATTAGAGGCAGGGAGTCAAGGAGGCCCAAATCCTCCCCTCGCGCGCCCCCCCCTCCCGCCCCACCCCTGCAAAGTCCCCCAAAGGTCCATCCCACAGGGAGGAGGCTAGACTGAGGCAGATGCAGAGATGCTTCTGCCCCAGGCATGCACACAACTGTCCCATGTTCCCCTTTACCAAGGAGCAGTCACATCTCCAGAGAGAGACGGAAACCTTCCAAAATGATACCCATTATTTGTCGTGCACCAGTCAGAGAAAAGATGCTTTGCTTCTTCGTCACGTAAAAAACTTTCACAACAACCTTGAAAGACAGAGTGTGATTACCTTCTTTCGGAGAATGGAGATTTCGAGCCGGGAAATCATTCGCCTCCAGACCCACAGGTCGCCAGAAGCAGCGCTGGGATTGAAACCCCGGCTTGCGGGCCTCTCAGAATTGCTGCCCCTTCCCCGCCACCATCTGCATCAGCGGCTGAAGACCGCCAGGCAACCAGAAGAAAGCACAGCTGTGTCGGGATGAGGTCAAAGCAAATCACAGTCCACGGGAGGGTCCTCTGGGGGACACGCTGCAAACTTCCTGGTGCCTCCGTGCTGTCCGATGCCCTCAGACTGCCAGATCAAATAAAACTCAGTGGGAGCAGATGCAGAGAGTTCCCTTCCTGCTCTGTATGGTGAGGCAGAGAGAGGGGGACGGCTTCGTGAAGCCAGCAAAATGAGGCCGACGGCTTGTGTGATGTACAGGCCTTCCCCATGGCCACAGCACCAGCCCAGCAGGTCCTCCCTGCAGGCCCCGGATGGGGAGAGGGTCCAAAGGGCTGATTTCTGCCTGTCATTGCAGAAATGCATTTAAGTATAAGATGACTGGAGGGCCGCTTGTAACTGTCCCTGTGAGCCCATAACGTGGGCTCTCTTCACCGTGACTCTCTTCACTAACGTTTAAACCTGTCAGGGATGCTCCTGGCGGTGTTGCTACAAGGGAGAACTGGAAGCAGGGAAGAACGGGGGTTGGAAGGGGTGTGAAAAGCCAAGAAGGAGCACCACGCAGGAGGCCGGAACAGAGCTTCCACGGAGAACACGTATCACATGGGATCAGAGGCTGGAGGCTTCTGGAACATGAGCAGGTCAGGGTGTGGGGTTCAGAGCTGAGGCTGAGAATGATACAAATGTCAGATCTACCTTTGCAGCAGGGCGGCTGGGGGTGGAAAGGGCCCAGAGAGATCGCCGACTGTTGAAAATCCATGAATTTGGGCGAAGATTAAGAAAGGCAGCTAAACGTTTCTGATCCAACCCTGAAGGGGTGCTGGGGAATCAGTTACCTTCAAGAGGAGAAGAGATCATAGAAACAGATCCAGTGGAGACTAAGGCTTTTTGGAATTATTTTAGCTTCTGTCAGAGCCCTAAGAGCTTTAGGAATTAATGAATCATCAGGAGCTACTTCTGGACTCTATGGACATGACAGCAAAGATAGAGTCTAAAGTTCTAATTTATCAGCTCATTCAAATGAGAGGCAGACGCAAGCAGGAGAGCCTTTGCTTTATGTGAATATTTTAAAAAAAATAATATGTATTTTATCTTATTTGTTTTTGGCTGCGTTACATCTTCGTTGCTGCAAGCCATTGCTGCACACAGGCTTTCTCTCGTTGCGGCGAGCAGGGACTACTGTTCATTGTGGTGCGCAGGCTTCTCGTTGTGGTGGCTTCTCTTGTTTCAGAGCATGGGCTCTAGGCTCACAGGCTTCAGTAATTGTGGCTCACAGGCTCAGTAGTTGTGGCGCACGGTCTTAGTTGCTCTGCAGCATGTGGGATCTTCCCGGACCAGGGCTCAAACCCGTGTCCCCTGCATTGGCTGGCGGGTTCTTAACCACTGCGCCACCAGGGAAGACCCTGTTTTACGTGAGTATTAAAACCAATTTTTGCCACCAAATGCATCAATGCCCACAAGCTCAGAAAAATTCATGCAGTAGTTTTTACTGGAGTCTCTGGGTGTGCCTATAACTTTATGAAGAATTACTGATTTACTAAAAAATAACCTTATGAATTTAAAAAAATGTGAAGTGAGAGCTGTAAGTTCAGCTTTACTGGGGGCTTTCTGAGGGCTATAGCCCGAGAAACAGCCTCTCAGATAGCTCTGAGGAACTGCTCCAAAGAGGTAGCAGGGGAGATCAGTATATATATGATTTTTGTGAAGGGAGCACGTGCAATCAAGCACACATCTCAGTAGAAGGTTGCTGCTAGTCACAAGGAGCATATGTCTCGTCAATGATTTTAGTGCTTTTCTAAGTATGAGAAAATGCAAGAACTTGGGTTCATAAAATTTTCTCTCAAAAACATCTATCTGAAAGGCTGTTCTGCCAGTTTTCCCAGAGCACAGAGTGTCTCATTCCTGACCTCCACCCTGAACTGCTTTCAGGGTGTGTTGAAGGTCAGCGACTGCAGTGGCTAATGACCTAATCCTCGTAGAGCCAGATGGCGAGTGACATTCTTTAGCTGGCAAAACCATCTGTAGATATGAGTGGGTCCTAAATTATAACTTCTCCCCCAATGTGTGAAAGTTTTTTTTCCAACCAATGCTGGTAAAAAGACAAATCTGTAGAAACAAGACCTTTCTCCAGAAACAAAGAACCAACTGCAGAGAACACACCCAGCTACAGTCGAGGCTGACAAGTTATAAGCAACAAGCCCTAATGTTTCTGCTTAACAAGGATCAGTTTATAAATGTTCCCAAAGCCCTTCAAGGCAGCACGTTTTCTTGTCAGATTTCATGTATCGAGACTGCATGCTTTTCTATCATTCAGCAAACTCTTGCGTTTCAAGGAAATGGCTAGGATTGGGAGGACACAAATGATTTATGTTCAGCCTATTGATCCAAAACTTTAGATCAATGAATAGTGACTTACCCAGTTCCTGACATCTCCCAGGAAGGGCGTGGTTACCCTCTTTTGACCAAGGAGGAGAAGGGATCTCAGCAGGGCAGAGGGAATTGCCTGAGGTCACACAGGGGTAGTTCAAGATGCAGCCAGGTCTCCAAACTCCAAATCAGTGATTGTCTGATGCCGTGTATCTGTCAGGGTTAGGTTTGGCTTCATGTGGCAGAAGCCTCAACAGTGATCTAAACAATACAGATCTTCTCTCTCACATAAAGGAAATTAGGAGCTGGTACAGCAGACCCAGGACCACACATGGTGATTTGCAGAGGGCAGTCCTTATTTTTGCCTGTTATCCTGGAATCATTATTAACACACTCCAAAATGCCCAGGTTTGAATCACGCTAGTGAGTATGGACACAGTCTTCTCCTTTTTTTTTTAAACATCTTTATTGGAGTGTAATTGCTTTACAACGGTGTGTTAGTTTCTGCTGTATAACAAAGTGACTCAGCTATACATATACATACATCCCCATATCTCCTCCCTCTTGCATCTGCCTCCCACCCTCCCTATCCCACCCCTCTAGGTGGACACAAAGCACTGAGCTGATCTCCCCGTGCTATGCGGCTGCTTCCCACTAGCGATCGATTTTACATTTGGTAGTGTATGTATGTCCATGCCACTCTCTCACTTTATCCCAGCTTACCCTTCCCCCTCCCTGTGTCCTCAAGTGCATTCTCAATTTCTGTGTCTTTATTCCTGTCCTGCCCCTAGGTTCTTCAGAAACATTTTTTTTAGATTCCATATATATATATGTTAGCATACGGTATTTGTCTTTCTCTTCCTGACTTACTTCACTCTGTATGACAGACTCTAGGTCCATCCACCTCACTACAAATAACTCCATTTCGTTTCTTTTTATGGCTGAGGAATATTCCATTGTATGTATGTGCCACATCTTCTTTATCCATTCATCTGTCGATGGACACTTGGGCTGCTTCCATGTCCTGGCTATTGTAAATAGAGCTGCAATGAACACTGTGGTACATGACTCTTTTTGAATTATGGTTTTCTCAGGGTATATGCCCAGTAGTGGGATTGCTGGGTTATATGGTAGTTCTATTTTCAGTTTTTTAAAGAACCTCCATACTGTTCTCCATAGTGGCAGTATCAATTTACATTCCCACCAACAGTGCAGGAGGATTCCCTTTTCTCCACACCCTCTCCAGCATTCATTCTTTGTAGATTTTTTGATGATGGCCATGCTGACTGGTGTGAGGTGATACCTCACTGTAGTTTTGATTTGCATTTCTCTAATGATTAGTGATGTTGAGCATCCTTTCATGTGTTTGCTGGCAATCTATGTATCTTCTTTGGAGAAATGTCTGTTTAGGTCTTCTGCCCATTTTTGGATTGGGTTGTTTGGTTTTTTGATATTGAGCTGCACGAGCTGCTTGTAAATTTTGGAGATTAATCCTTTGTCAGTTGCTTCATTTGCAAATATTTTCTCCCATTCTGAGGGTTGTCTTTTTGTCTTGTTTATGGTTTTCTTTGCTGTGCAAAAGCTTTTAAGTTTCATTAGGTCCCATTTGTTTATTTTTGTTTTTATTTCCATTTCTCTAGGAAGTGAGTCAAAAAGGATCTTGCTGTGATTTATGTCATGGAGTGTTCTGCCTATGTTTTCCTCTAAGAGTTTTATAGTGTCTGGCCTTACATTTAGATCTTTAATCCATTTTGAGTTTATTTTTGTGTATGGTGTTAGGGAGTGTTCTAATTTCATTCTTTTACATGTAGCTGTCCAGGTTTCCCAGCACCACTTATTGAAGAGGGTGTCTTTTCTCCATTGTATATTCTTGTCTCCTTTGTCAAAGAGAAAGGTGACCGTATGTGCGTGGGTTTATCTCTGGGCTTTCTATCCTGTTCCATTGATCTATATTTCTGTTTTTGTGCCAGCACCATACTGTCTTGATTACTGTAGCCTTGTAGTATAGTCTGAAGTCAGGGAGCCTGATTCCTCCAGGTCCATTTTTCTTCACAAGATTGCTTTGGCTACTCGGGGTCTTTTGTGTTTCCATACAGATTGTGAAATTTTTTGTTCTAGTTCTGTGAAAAATGCCAGTGGTAGTTTGATAGGGATTGCATTGAATCTGTAGATTGCTTTGGGTAGTGTAGTCATTTTCACAATGTTGATTCTTCTAATCCAAGAACATGGTACATCTCTCCATCTGTTTGTATCATCTTTAATTTCTTTCATCAGTGTCTTATAGTTTTCTGCATACAGGTTTTTTTCTCCCTATGTAGGTTTATTCCTAGGTATTTTTTTCTTTTTGTTGCAGTGGTAAACGGGAGTATTTCCTTAATTTCTCTGTCATATTTTTCATCATTAGTGTATAGGAATGCAAGAGATTTCACACAATCTCCTTCTTACTTCCTGCTCCAGCATCTCAACTGGGGCTTTCATACCATAAGGGTTCTATGTATAGTTATGCAGCTTGTGAGTTGTAGAACTCTCAGGAGCTTCATTCATATTGTACCCATTATAGATTTATTATGACAGTTTCCAGTGGATGACAGTAAAATGTCTTGTGGATCAGGGACCATATCTAATTCTTACAAAGTTACCATGGGGGCTAAAAACAGTGATGTCCTGAGGTCACCTAGTTTCCCAAGAGGGCTGCTGAAGCTCTAGCCATCACATTCACCATCCTGACAGCAGAAGGGAGGAAGGGCAAAAAAGGGATCACACCTCTTTCATGAAAATCTCCTTTTAAGGAGAATTCCTGGAAGCCTCATCAATATTTCTGTTCATATCTCATTGCCACACTTAGCTGAGCACATGTTGCTCCCAGTAATGTAGACATTCTGTTAGTATTGGAGAAAGGGAAAATGTGGGAGAAAGGAGAAAATAAGTGGTTGGCCAAGCCGCATGGCTCCACCTTATGCCTCTGGATTTAGCAGCAAATCTCAGAGACCACCTTGTACCTGAATTTAATTTAGAAAATAGATGCCTCTCACTGACCCTTCTGCCTTCTTTTTCTCTCCTGCTTTATAGATTTGGTTCTACACCAACAGTATCTTTGGAAAAGCTGGAATCCCTCCAGAAAAGATCCCATACATCACCTTGAGCACAGGTGGCATCGAGACTTTGGCTGCCATCTTCTCTGTGAGTAAACTGAGGGTTATTCCTGAGAACATCATGGGGGGGGGTTAAACAGAGCTGCAGGGACCCCCAGGTAACAAGCACATGAATTTAAAGAAACATGCCCTTTGTCACTCCGAAGTGTCTGAATTTGGGGAGTTTATAATGCAGTTAATCACTGACGTTTCACCCATCTAGAGAATATTCTTATCTACTTCTTATTTCCCTACTGTCTTCTTTTCAATAAGTAGTCCTTTTCTTTGAACTCTCACTGAGTCCCAAATGACACATTGTGGTGAGCACCCTGTAAAAGAGGGCCATATCTCCCTGGGAGTCCAGATCAGAGCCCATATAAGCCTAAGTTCTGTTGCCATCACTTCAAAACCATTAGCTGTCATCAGCACCCCAAACATGTAGGAGTTTGCAAGGCAAAGAAAAGGAGAAAGTACACTCCAGTCCATCGGTCCATCAAGAGGGTAACTTATTAATAAGCAACAATGTCCAAGAGAGACGTAGAGCTCGTAACTTTTTCTCAACCTTTGATACATAAAATAAACATATGGGGGAGGGGGAGGAATGGATAAAACATTAGGGAATTTCAGAATCTAGCAGAAATTGCAGAGGTTTTGCAAACAGACCTAACTGGAGTTGAATCCTGGCTCTGGAAATTCTTGGCTGTGTGATGTTGGGCAATGCACTCAACCTCTCTGGTCTTTGGTTTCACCCTTTATAAGCTATTCCTATGTCTTCTACCTTGACCTTTTATTTCCACTCTTGCTCACTGATTTGCACTGATAAGATTGACGCCAGTGCAAACAGGCAGAGGCTTCCAATTGTACTTCTGACTCATTTCTGAAAGAACACTTTATTTTGTTCCCTGCTCTTAATGGGGCACTCTAACTAGATGCTTTTAAAAACAGATGTCATAAGAGCGTCGAGACCTGATGTTCTGCCTCCCTTTTCCACTCACACTCTTTTGTTAGAGGGACAATATCTTGATGTTTCACAATCTGGAAGTTTCTCAAAATTCTTGTCTTGAGTTATAGACTCTACCCAATTGTTATTATTAATTTTTACATTTATCAGCAAGAAATCACAGTCAGTCTGGAATAAAAGTCATGGGGAAATTACAGCATTTGCTTTTTGGATTTTCCCTTTCTTGTTTGTTTGGGTTTTTTTTGTTGTTTTTTTTGTTTTGGTAAAGTATTTTGTTATGAGAAATCAGCATGAGCTCATTAGGGTAAATTTGTAAAATACAGAAAACAGAAACAAAGAAGAAATCACCTACAATCATACTATCCACATAAGTTTGGCAAAATCTCTCCTTGTGCTTTCTTTTTTTTTAAAATAAATTTATGTATTTATTTTTGGCTGCGTTGGGTCTTCGTTGCTGCACGCAGGCTTTCTCTAGTTGCGGCGAGCAGGGGCTCCTCTTCATTGTGATGCGTGGGCTTCTTATTGCGGTGGCTTCTCTTGTTGCGGAGCACGGGCTCTAGGCGTGCGGGATTCAGTAGTGGTGCCTCACGGGCTCTAGAGCGCAGGCTCGGTAATTGTGGTACACGGGCTTAGTTGCTCTGCAGCATGCAGGATCTTCCCAGACCAGGGATCGAACCTGTGTCCCCTGCATTGGCAGGTGGATTCTTAACCACTGCACCACCAGAGAAGTCCCGCCCCTTGTGTTTTCTATACATCGATGGCTGTATAAATCTTACTCTGTGTAATCCTATGTACAGACTAATTTTAACTCTGCTTTTGTTCACGTAAACTTTCGTCCAAATGATTTTCCATTTTATTATTTGAGTACATTTTTGTTGAAGTATCACATATGTACAGAAACATATGTAGATCGTCACCCCCTCTGAATTAGCACTAGTTGTGAAAGCTGTATCATTCTTCAGAAATTGGCTATACAGCAATTTCCTTAACCGTTGTTTGCAGGGTAGTGTTGTTGAGTGTCTCTGCTCAGAGCCTGGATGGCCATGCTGCCTGGAATCGGATCCCAGCTCCGTCCCTTTTGAGCTGCATAACTCCAGAAAGTTATTCAACAGCTCTGTGACTCGATTTCCCCATTTCTATAATAAGGACACCATCCCTGCCTCACAGGGAAGGAGTGAGGATTAAATAAGTAGACACAGTGATGCAAGCAATGCCTGGCACATGATATGACTCAGTGAGTGTTAACTATTCTTGTTCTATTTAGGTAGGTTCCCATTATTTGTCATCTTAAATAAGGCTGTGATGGACGTTCTCACAGAGAGCAGGAGTTTGCAGAGTCTCTCTCGATCTTTCCATAGTTGAGGAAACCAAGACCAGAAGCAATGACTTACCCAGGATCACACAGCAGTAAGTCAGAACCTGAGGGTGTGGGGAGCGCTAACATCAGGGCCCCTCTGCTCCCCAAAACCCTTTGTGCTTTACCTGAGATCTCAGGAATGTGCACACCAGTCCTGGAAGTCAGGTGATTGCCCCCATTTGAAAGAGGAACAAACAGAGGGAGTGGGGATGCTTCCAACCTCAGTCTCTCTGACTCCAGAAACCCCTGCTTCTCGTCCCCACTCTCTGGCTGGTAGATCATCCTCAGTAAAGCTGATAGTCTTTGATGAAGTACTTCTTTCAAGGACTAATCCCAGGAAGGAGGTAAGTGACTGGGAGAGAAAGAGAGGACCTTTCTAAGATCAGAACTGGAGGTCACAGCCTCTGAAGAGTCTGCCCGCTGCTGCCTTCAAGTCTGGATCATGATGGGCCATGGTCATTTGGATCTTGTGCATTCTAGAGGCATGGGCACCTTTGGTGGGCCCAGAGCAGGGATGGCGGCTTCATAGTGTTGGTGGTGGACTCATTCCTTCATGCGTTCATCCATGCCACAAGCAGCTGCAGGGCACCTATATCATGCTTGTGCTTGGAGGTCACCAGTGATATTATCATGATCTAAGGAGAAAGACCCAGAAACAGACACATGCCACATGCAATACTGCGATGAGCTCTCCTGTGAGGGGGTCCAGGAGGGCTTCCTGGAGGAGGGACCCAGGAGGCTGAGAGTTGAAGGGCCAGCAGGAGTTAGCCAGGTAAAGGAAAGCCTGTCCCGTGGCCCTGTGTGCAAGGCCCCAATCTGCACTCCCTCCTAGTTTATCTTCTAAAGGAGCTGAAGATGCAGAATCGTCCATTGGAAAAAAGTGGTAAAAAAAAAAAAATGGTAGCATTTACTCTAACCCCTTAGTTGAGTTGATGCTGCAGCAAGAACATCAATTTGGAAAACCAGCTGCTAGAAATTCATGAGATTAAAGTCAGCATGAAGCTGGGAGTCTGGGATGGAACAATGTGCTGGGGGAGAAAGCGTTTGGGCTCTAGGGCCTGGCGATTCTGAATTCAAATCCTAATCATCCTTTTCCCAGCTGAGTGGTTTGGGGAAAATCGCCAACATCTCTGAGTTTATTTGCTCATCTTTAAAATGGGTACATAACCATACCCACCTGTGGGAGGCAAAATACTGGCTCCCCAAGTGTCCACGTCCTAATTCCTGGAAACACAAATATGTTATGTTATGCGGCAAAAGAGGCTTTACGGATGTGATGAAGTCAATGGTTGGGGGATGGGGAGGTTATCCTGGATTATCCGGTGGATCCAATGTAATCACAGGGGTCCGAAAAGAGGCAGGAGAGCTGTAGTCAGACAAGGAGATGTGATGACAAAAGCGGAGGTGGTGTAATTGTTGACTCTGAAGATGGAGGGAGGGACCAAGGAGTGCAGGCGGCCTTGAGGAGCTGGGAAAGGCAAGGAACAGATCCTCCCCTAGAGCCTCCAGAAGGGAGGCAGCCCTGCCAACAACTGAGTTTTGCTCCCTAAGACCTATTTTAGATTGTGGCCTCCAGAACTGGGAGAGAATAAATATGTGTTTCTTTAAGCCACTAAGTCTGTGGTAATAAAGCAGCCAGAGGAAACTCATGCACCACCTTACAGAATTTCTCATGGAAACGAAACTCAAAGTGTATGAAGGCCCACTGGACGGTCCTGACAGAGTCAGTATTCAGTACATCCCTTGCCCATTCCAAAGTTGTTATTACCTTGTTTCCAAATATACGTATACTATTTCATCCAACCCTGTGAGGTAATTGCCTATCAAAAGGGCATGCCAAGTTTTTTTTTTCTTTCTTTCTTCTTACTGAGATTTTTGACAGTCTATTAAAATGGCTTCGGGCCTTAACAACATTGAGAAAGACATTTTTGGTCATTTGATCTGCAATTAATTTCACCTCCTGGCATTCCTCCTCAGCTTGGGCAGCTGTAAATGATTGCCATCTTGCAGAAGCAGCTGGTTTTCCAAATTGATGTTCTTGCTGCAGCCTCAACTCTCTGATGAGTGAAGGTCCACAGAGTGTCATTCAGGCCACACGAGCCTGAGGGTCGGCTGCCACGCGGGGCGGTGGCTTGTGGAGCGTGAGGCTCATTCCGCTGAGTAGCTGGGACACTGGGCTTTTTTTTTTGCTTTTTTTTCTCTTTTTTTAATATTTTGGCCACACCACGCGGCATGTGGGATCTTAGTTCCCCAACCAGGGATCGAACCCGCGTCCCCTGCAGTGGAAGCACAGTGTCCTAACCACTGGACTGCCAGGGAATTCCCTGGGCTTTTTTAAATCAGGGGAAATAGAATGAACATAAGCCACTCTTAGTCCTTACTCATGACAGGAAGTTTTTGCAGTTGTCAGGAATGGACTATGCCATCAAGCTGAAGTTAAAAAAAAAAAAATCTACTGGTTTCCACCGCCCACTCTGCTTCCCAACAAATGCCACAATTTCACCATCAAAACCTTTAGTATTCTCTGCTGCATCTCGCGCCCCAGATCCAGCACATGCTAGAGGAGAGAGTGGGTGGAGGCGATGACGCAGAATGGTGTGGTCCCCTGACCCTGCGCTTACTAGCTGGGTGACTGTGGGCCCGTTACTTAGCTTCTCTGGGCCCCAGTTTTCTCTTAGGGAAAGTGTGGGTAAGAACAAATCCATACTTCAACAGGTATTATCATGAGAATTATATAGTAATTCCCAGCTTGGCATGGAGCAGGCACTTAATAAGTGTTCATTATTTTTATGGGCCGAATTGTGTCCCCTGAAAATTCACATGTTGAAATTCTAACCCCCAGTACCTTTATATGTGACCTGATTTGGAAAGAGGGTCATTGCAGATGTAATTAGTTGAGATCATACTGGAGTAGGGTGGACCCCTCATCCAATATGACTGGTACCCTTATAAAAAGGGGGAAATTTGTCACAGACACAGGACATACCATGTGAAGACTGAAGTTATATCACAAAACCCAAGGAGCTGCCAGAAGCTGGGAGAGGGCCTTGGGACAAGCCCTCCCCCACATCTTCAGAGGGAGCCTGGCCCTGCCAGCTCCTTGGTCTCGGACTTCCAGCCTCTGGGCCTGTGGGAAAAGACATTTCCATTGTTCAAGCCACCCAGTTTGTGGGACTTTATGACAGCAGCCCGAGAAAACTAGTACAATCACTGTTGGTGATTAATATTCCTGAAGAGAACCAAACACGTGTTACAGGTAAATCTGATCATGCCCTGCTACCGCCTACAAACCTGGAAGATGAAACTGGCCAGAGTGTCCATTCCTTCAATATTCAGCAAGTGCCGGTTGAGCCCTTACTCTGTGCCAGGCCTGGGTCCAGGTGTGTGGGAGGCATCAGTGACCAAAAGAGACACACAGGTCCTTGCCCAGGAGAAGGCGAACACCCAGTGGGGAGGACCAACAGTAACAATGGCATCAGTGATCACCTGCATGGTGGTTAGAAGGTGGAAGATGCGGTGAGGAGCAGCAGAGCAGAGAATCCGGATTGAGAAGTGGGATGGTTGCCCTGTTAAATACTGTGGTCGGGCTTGAGGGACGAGCGAGTTGTCTGTCACCCAGATACTTGGGGAAGAACATTCCAGGCAGAGGGAGCTGCCAGAAGGAAGGCCTGCCTCAGCCAGCCTGGTAAAGAGGAGGGGTTGGAGGGCAGGTTAACTCGGGGTGGGCAGGTCTGTAGGGTGGGGGGCTCCATTCTTCAGGAGCAGGGACCTTCAGTAGAGGGACACAGCCAGCCACAATGTGCCTGTAAGAAGGGATCTGGGGGACCATCACCTGGTCCCGTTCCCTTCCTTCCCTCCTTCTGATTTCTTACGGGTGCCACGTTTGCTGAAACCCCCTGGGGGCAGAGGGCGAGGACACCTGTTGATCTGGTCCTATGGGTCGTCCTCCAGGACACAGTGGATCTGGAGAGGCCGATGGAGGATGTCTAGAGCAGGCTTTGCACGGGAGCAGGGATGTGTCTGCAAGTTAGAGGGACAGCAGCGGGCACCGGCGGGGCTGGAGGGGAGCAGCCAAGGGTGTTGAAAGCAGATGCCATGTTGCGTTTTTTGGGGTTTTTTTAGTTTTCACATTTTATTTTATTTTTTTTTTACAGTTTTCACATTTTATTTTATTTTATTTTATTTTTACATTTTTATTGGAGTATAATTGCTTTACAATGGTGTTAGTTTCTGCTTTATAACAAAGTGAATCAATTATACATATACATATGTTCCCATATCTCCTCCCTCTTGCGTGTTGCGTTTTAAAAGGATCTCTCTGGCCACTGTAAAGAAAATCGATGTGGGCAGGGGTGGTGAGGGCAGAAGCAGGGAGAGAGTGAGGATGCTCGAAAAGAGGCTGCTTTGCCCCGTGAATCGTCAGAATGAATGTGCACTAAAGCTGGCCTCAAACCTGAGTTCAGTTAATCCTCCTCTACATAGGAAACTGTTCCATTGATAAAAAACGATTCTGCATCGCGCGCCACCCCCCACCCGCCGCCTACTAAAAGATTAAGTCCCGAATTTATCTAACAACAGTTCTAGGAATTTAACAGAGGGAAGGGGCCACATCAAACAAAACTGGATTTCTCATTTGGCCCCCAAACTCTCTGGAAGGTGTGAGTGGGTGCCCTGGGCTCCATCCAAGTGGGCAGCACCCGCCAGAGCTGAGAAATTAAAATTCAGGCTAAGCAGCCTTTTATATCCTGTGCTTTCATCATCATTTGAGAAGCACTTACGTTAACCTGTTGCCTGGTGGGAAGTCTGCATGTGGATGTGGGGATTCTCCTGGTTCTGAGGGCTCATCCTCATGGGAGGGGGCATCAGAAGGGAAGCCAGTAAGGGGGGAATCCAGAGTCAGGGCCCCGTGTCCCCAAGCAGACAAGCAGTTTTGTGCTGGGAGCCCATTTCCCTGAAGTACCCCTCCCATCCACTCCCGACTCTGATAATACCTTTTATCGGGTGGTTCTGTTTCTGAGTTTGGCCGAGGGCGTTCCCTGCACCCCACTCTCTGGCCCCCAGGATGTGCACCTGTGACTTTCTTCTCCCTCCCTTTCTTCCGTTCTCATAAAGATCATTCCTCTGGCTGTGGCAGGGTAGAAACTGGCCAAGCGCCTCCAGGTCAGGGCCATCCTTTAACAACGACCCCAGTGCAGTTCCAAGCATCATGGTCCCCTTCACTCGCTGCTAGAAGGGGAGTAATA
>RJWK010039281.1:0-20454 GCA_004363435.1 Platanista minor | reverse complement strand
TCCGGAGCCTGTGCTCCGCAATGGGAGAGGCCACAACGGTGAGAGGCCCGCGTACCGCAAAAAAAACAAAAAAAAAACAAAAAACCAACAACAACAACAGCAAAACAAAACACTGCAGAAGTGGAGTATCAAGACAAGGCTGTTTACAAGATTTTGTACATACAAACCTACTCATGCTCAGGAGAAAAAAAAAAAAAAAAGCCTTATTGACTCTGGCTGCCTTGCATGCTTGTAAAAACATAAGTACTTACCAAATCCTGGGATTTTCAAGTTAATACTTGAGATGAGGGGAGGACTGACTCACTCCTAAAACACACACACACACACACACGCAAATACACACACACACACACAAATACACACAGAGTTTAGAGCTACATGGTCTAATATAGTAGCCACTAATCACAGGTGACTATTGATCATTTCAAATATGGCTAGTCCCAACTGAGATGGGATGGATATAAATGTAAAATACAAATTGGATTTCAAAGACTTTGTCCAAAACAAGGAATATGTAACATCTCATTAATATTTTATATTGGTTACATGTAGAAAATGATCTTATTTTAGGGGCTTCCCTGGTGGCACAGTGGTTGAGAGTCCGCCTGCTGATGCAGGGGACACGGGTTCGTGCCCCAGTCCGGGAAGATCCCACGTGCCGTGGAGCGGCTAGGCCCATGAGTCATGGCCGCTGAGCCTGCGCGTCCGGAGCCTGTGCTCCGCAATGGGAGAGGCCACAACAGTGAGAGGCCCACATACTGCAAAAAAAAAAAAAAAAAAAGAAAATGATCTTATTTTAAATATAAGTTAAATATATCATTAAAATGTATTTTAGCCCTCTCTGTTTACCGTTTTAATGTGGTTTCTAGAAAATATAAAATTCCATATATGACTCACATTGTATTTGTTGGATACTGCAGGCTTAAAGACCATAGTGTAGCAGAAGAAAAAAACAAGCAAACAAACAAAATCCCCCAAAACCATTGACTTGGAGATCTTTTCAGGAGACAGTAAAGTATAATGGTTAATAACACAGGTTCTGGCATCAGATTGTTTGAGTTCAGATTCTACCTCTGCTACTTGTTAGCTGTTTAGCCTTGAACAATATATTTAATCTTTCTAAACTGGGCTTCCTCCTCTATAAAAAGGGGATACTAATAAAAGCTAGGTGAGTGATTACATGAGATAATGCATATAAAACTCATACCACAATTTTTTTCATATACTAAAATTAGCCCTATGACTTTGCAATTATTTATAGAGCACCTACCAAGTGTAGGGATGTATATAAGATTAACACAAATATCTAACCATATTCTCCAGCTTAAAGGAGATAGAATTCATCTACATAACTAGGTGTGTGGGCTTAAATTTCAGCCTGTTAATTTTTTTTTGATTAGACATTTCTTCATTTTTAAAACAGGGATAATAATTTCTGCATTAGAGGGTTTTGAAGACTAAATGAGATTAATACTATGCAATGTAAGAGTATTAATAAATTTCAAAGTGATACCCTAGTTAGCTCATGCTTTTTAAACTTTTTCTTTTTTAAATTGAAATATTTGATGTAGAATATTATATGTTAACAGTGTACAATATAGTGATTCACAGTTTTTAAAGGTTATACTCCATTTATAGTTATTATAAAGTACTGGCTATGTTCCCTGTGTTCTACAGTATATCCTTGTAGCTTATTTTATACATAGTAGCTTGTACCTCTTAATCTCCTATCCCTATATTGCCCCTCCCCACTAGTAACCACTGGTTTGTTCTCCAAATCTGTGAGTCTGTTTCTTTCTTACTATATTTACTAGTTTGATTTATTTTTTAGATTTCACATACAAGTGACATCATACTTGACATCATATTTGTTTTTCTCTATTTCACTAAGCATAATATCCTCCAGGTCCATTTGTGTTGTTGCAAATGGCAAAATTTCATTCTTTTTTAAGGCTGAGTAATATTCCATTGTGTGTATATGTGTGTGTGTGTGTGTGTATATATATATATATATATAAATATATATAAATATATATCACATTTTCTTTATCCATTCATCTCTTTGGACATGTAGGTTGCTTTTATATCTTGGCAATTTTAAATAATGCTGCTATGAGCCTTGGGTTGCATGTATCTCTTTGAATTAGTATTTTTTGTTTTTTTTCGGATATATACCCAGGAATGGAATTGCTGGGTCATATGGTAGTTCTGTTTTTAGTTTTGTGAGGAACCTCCATACTGCTTTCCACAGTGGCTGCACCAACTTACAGTCCCACCAACATTGTACAAGGGTTCCTTTCTTCCACATCCTTGCCAGCATTTGCTATTTGTATTCTTCTTGATGATAGTCATTCTGACAGGTGTGAGGTGATATTAAATTTTTGCCACTGCATTCTGATTCCGCTTCTCTCAGACCTCTTGGATCTTGGCTTGTGTTTGTCCACTGATTTCCTGATTGTTTATCTTTCCATTTTGCTTCCAAAAGACAATACAGAGACCATTAGGCCTCTTAAAAATCTGGTCTGGAGACCATTGGCATGCAAGAAATTGTTATTTTTGGTCCATATTGACTCCTTGGGTCTAAAATTCAATGAGACCAACCTGGGGCAAGTTATTGTGCAAATCGCACTTTCTATGATTCTGTCAAGGATCTTCTCCCAGTAGATCACTGGTTGTTGTTATTCTTCTTTTACTCTTTATCTTTTATGAAACTCAGCTCAATTGAGTCAAAACAATTTTATAATTTATAAAATATTTTAAACATATTCCAGCTTATTAAACTACCTAGACATTGTTTGAAACAGCTAATCACCTATGAAAGTAGAAGTTCTACTTCAATAGAGCTATGAAAACCAGACTCTATTCAGTCTTAAGTAACCCTAATAGCATCAGTCATATGACAGTTTATTATTTTCTTCCCTATTATACTATTTAAGGGAAAGATGCATAGATGCAGAAAACACTAATTGAGGGTGAGGAATAAGTGGAAAGGAAAAAATATACCAGGGGATGATTTCAAAAAGTTTGAAAGTAATTAGAAGTTGAGTGTTTCACTTCTGAAGCCATAGGATTATGCAGGAAATGTTGTATGTTTTATTTTGTAATGTTTTTAAAATAAAAAGACATGAAAAATAAAAGCAGATATTAAAATTGACAAGTTTTCATGTGAAATGACTTCTATGTGAGAATTGGTTTTGCTCAGCAGTCCCTTTCTTTATCTCCATTCTGTAAGAGTTCTACTGATCTTAGCCCGTGTTAAAGGCAGCAGATCAAGGTGAATATATTTATATTACATGATTTCCATCCTTCTCTGTACAGTTGGCTGGCTAATACCAAGAGCCAGTTCACAGTGGGCAGTGGATCTCTGCTGTGTCTTTTGGCACCAGAATTCAGGTTGGACTGTCTGAAAACAGGAGAAGCCAAGGGAAGGTAAGAGTGAAACAAGAAAAGGGAGGAAAAGGAAAAGGCAAGCGTTAGTGATAGAGGAAAGAGCACACGATACATTTGAGATAATCAGGCTGGTTTTAGGGCAATTAGTTCTCAACTGCAGTCTCCAGAGCTCTAACCACCCTTAAATTTGTATATCTGAGGAAAGGCGATAACTACCTCCATCCCCTCAGCTGCAAGAAACTAAAACCTCTTAGGCTACTCCCAGAAAACCTCTTCGACTAAAACACTTCAATACAGACTATTCACTTATATGATCCAATTAGTATATGCTTAAAATATGCCCATTTCAAATAACACCTTTAAAATGCAAATTGTAGATTGAAAGTTCAGAGGAAAGATTATTTCCATACACATAAAAATTATTGCCAAAAAAAATCAGTCTGTCTTTTATATTTCCCCCTAAATTGACTCACAACATACTCATTGGTTTTTATCTTTAGGTATTTTAGACTCTAAATAATTTAACAGTGACTTTCTGAAAGAGGCCAGCAGATTCTCTCCCGTACTATACTATACTTATACGGTAAACAGTTTAATCAGTAGTCATATAAGTAATTATGGTAATATGACAGATACTCGGATTTGGGGCATTTCTTTATGTGAAACGTTGATGACAAATAACATTGCAATTCTCCTTTTATTAAGGGCTATAAGATGTGTAAGAAGGAAACTGCAGGGGAGTAAAGCTGATATTTTTTCTATGAAACTTTTAATCTTCTTTGAAACTGTCTAGCAAGCCACCATACAGTATCCTTTTTTCTCCCATCAATATACTAACATAGATCTTTATAAGTGTTAGAAGCAATATGTGGCAGTTCAAACAGCTCAGTGAACATATTTATTCTTCCCAAATAAATGATAGTAAAGATTTTGTCAACGGAAAAAGCGAAGGTGCACATGAGATGTGGGTAGGGTCACCAGAAAGGTGAAATGCACAAATGACTCCAAATAGATCAAAAGATCTTGCTTGCTCCAAAATGACATTCCCTTCAGTATGCTTGGAGTGGAATGAAGAGTCATTTGAACATATTTGATGGAACCGAGTGAGAATTTCACAAAGAGATCTGGATAAATATCAGGCCCAGCTCCAAAGTGAGGTGAAGAATGGAAGGCAGTTTGTTAAGAAGTTTAGGGCATTTGGGCTTAATTAGTGGGATAAATTGTGACCAAATCACCTAACCTCTTGACCTTTAAAAAGAGTAAGCTTGAAAATTTTATATATCTTGACCTTGAAGAATTAAATACACTTTTTAAAATCTCTTTAGGTTATCGTTCTCACTGAGTAGTGAATAGCATTCTATGATTGGGGCAACTTTCAACAGAGGAGTGATTTTATCATAGCTATGCCATCATTGTGCTGAACTATATCTTCTGAAGTGTTCTTCATAAAAAGAAAGTATCAGAAGATAACTTAAAAACAATAAATCCAATATCTTACCTAAGGGTCCAAACCTCTTTCTTTGCCTCATTGGAAGGGAAAACTGAAGGGTTATAAGATAAAATGGGTATTTTTAGAGTTGCAAAACTTGGTAGACTAAAAATACTTGTGAAAATTGATTGCGTGTTAAAATGCTAAACTATATATAACCTTATTTTGAGATTCTTTGGTCACTATATCTCTCATGCCCATGTACAGGACTATAATATTCATACTTGTTATGGATGGGGGTGGGGGTGAGAGAGAGGAAGGAAGGAGGGGGGAGGTTGAAAGGAAAGAAAGATGTTAGTTCTAGTAAAAATGGTGAAAAATTAATTATCTGAAAACAGAATAAGCAAGATGGGCCCTTTCTCACTTGACTCAGTCCACGTTAAGATTAAGCTTAGGGACTTAGAGGAATAGATATAAAATACTATAAGTATCATGGTAAGTGGCCGACTCAAAGGATTCTATATTTCACTGATTTTGCAAGTACATAACCTATCTCAACTAGCTCTACTATAAAAAATATAAATCATTTGGTGGTATAAGGCAAAGATGGTTTATTAGACTTACAAAGCATAAATTTACTGGTTTAGTATATAGTAAACTTTTAAGTCATTGTTGTAACAAAGCATGCACTTTATTTCAGTACTTTCAGTGTATAGATCCCAAGGAAAGGATATACAAGTGTGGAAATGTAAATAGAGGCAGAGCTCATAGTGGATAGGCAAACAAAGTTTGAGGATCTATCTACCTGCAAAGATATGGATCACCTGTAATCCCTAGTTTTGGAAGGAGCCATTGTAGGATGAAAGCCACATGCCACCTTTTTATTAATATGAAGCCTAAGGTTCTCCATAGTCCCTATAAGTAGCTGACACAGGATTTGAGTAGTTCTTCTGACTGCTTCCCTTCCTACTATAACTTTCCCAGGTCATGGAGTGGTGTCAGGAAGGACAGAATTTCCTCTATCCTTTTAGGTTCTTCTGGCTCATCTAAGAATTAAATTGACATGAGATAGATTAACAGGAGAAAATCAAATGTAATTTGATTTGTACATACAGGAACCCATGTACATGAGTGGTTCAGAGACAGAAAGGTAAAATGAGGTCCATATGCCATCCTGAGGTAAGGATAGCTAAGGGACTTGCAAGAATAGGAGGGTCTTTCACAGGATGATAAGAAGAGCAGTTATTTGGTATTTAGATGTTTGTCCTGCTGTATAGGTGGGGACACCTAGCTAAAATGTATCTCTGGTAATAACTCTTTTTTAGAAAAATCCCCAATATAAATTCTTCTTTGTAATTAAGGGAGGGGCAATGTCTTCTCTTCAGCACACAGGGTCTCAGTTGCCTTTAGCTCAAAATAATCCACATGCCAAAGTGGCACATCTTGGGGAGGCTTGTTTTGAACCCCTACAGTGGTTACTAACATGGGTTCTGAAATCAGAAACCTTTGATTAAACCCCATTCCTGTAAATTAATGGATATGTGGTCTCGGGCAAGCATTGTTGAACTACAGCATCTGTCTGTCTGTCTCTTTCTCTCTAATAAAATAAGAAGAATAAGGTGATAGTCCAGGTCTTCTGAGAAGTGTAAGCCGAGAGTGGATAAAATGGGCAAAGATTTTATTACAGAAAATGTGTAGGTGAGGAAAAACAGGGAAGAAGAAAGAAAAGGCCGAGAGACCATAAGATGTGATGCATGACATGAAAGAATGAGGGAATTGAGATTTGATGGAAGTGTTACAGATTGCCATTCAGTCCAAGAAGGGTCAGCAAAGCCATGAGGGAGTTCTCAAGATAATGTTGACTGCAGAGGAGTGCTGAATCTCCCAGGAATAGGTCTCAGTCATCGACAGGGAGCAGCCCTAGCACAAAGCTGGCAATTAATTTCAAACGGCAGCAGCTGGAGCTTCCCTGCAGTTGGAAGTCTGTGAGACACAGTTTCTTGACTACCACAGTGCACTATTCCCTTCATAGATAGATCATTAAGTAAGTGAATGCATGCAAAAGCACAGTGTAAGCACTTACAAGTATTATTTATCATTACTCCTATTGCTGTTACTACTGTACTTCTGTTACTACTACCACTATGATTACTATTTATTACTAACTGATGTGTCCCATTTATTATTCATATTTAAGTTTGACACTACTACTCTTAAATAACTGACATTTTTGAGGCCTTAATTTTTTATCCCTCTCATGAGTACCTAACACAGAATTCTGATATATTCTTGTTAGTGCCTTGAGAGTTATAGAACACAATAACATGCAGTCTGCTTATATAGTGATGGATGTTGATGGGGAATGGACATGAGAATAAGACCTTTTTAAGTGGAACAGGAATGCCCTTTGATCAAACTTGCAGTCTTTGAAGACAGTCCTCACCACACTCATCTCGGCAGCCCATCTATCAGAGGAAGGGGATTGGTACTCAACAAAGGCACTTGGACCTTAAGTAAAATATTGGACACATTGTCTCACATTCTTTTATAAGCTTGGTTAGGAAAGAGAAATTGTTCTCTTCAACTTGTTGCCAATATCGACTTACTTTTTCATGCTTTGTATTAAAACATGCAAAAAGAAAAACACACTTTTCCAAATCCCTTATCCTCAGATAACTGAAAATCTCTAAACACCAGTTAGAATGATTTGAGATTTTAGTTCAGTAAATGCAAAAAGAGAATTTTTAGATCTCCACGAAACAGTCACCTTCTTTCTTTCTTTACAAGAAACAGTGAGTGAGGCAGAGAAATGGTGAATGGGAGCCATGGAGACATGCCTGCTCTGTGAATTGCTGACCCTGAAGCCAAATACAGAACTTTTACGTTGAACTTTGGGAACTTTCAGTAACTCTGAAATTGAAGTTGATTCTTATTTTTGACACAGTCTCTGCACTACTGAGAATAGAACAGCCAAGTTATTACATGGTAGTCACCTTAGAACTTCAAGTCCTGTCCACTTCCTGAGTCCTTTGATCATTTCCCAAGGAGACATACAAATTGATTCCACTTGGCTTGTCTGCTTCTGTTCAGGTAACACACCGTCAGTGCATTGGATTAGATGTATCTTAGAAGAAATGCACAGAGGCTTTGGAATTTATTAAAGCTTGACTAGAAATCTGTCTCCATCAAACTCTGTGGTTGGAGGCAAGTTGTTCCACATCTCTGTATCTCAGTTTCTTCATCTGGAAAATCAGAAAATGGCTTACAACTAAGGGATGGTGAAGCACAGTACAGTTGTCTCTTGGTACCCACAGGGACTTTGTTCCAAGAACCTGGCCTTTACCAAAATCCACGGATTCTCAAGTCCCTTATATAAAATGGCTTAGTATTTGCATATAACTTACACACATCCTCCCATATACTTTAAATCATTTCTATATTACTTATAATACTTAAAGTGTAAATGCTGTGTAAATTGTTACCACCACATGGAAAATTCAAGGTTTGCGTTTTGGAATTTTCTGGAATTTTTTTTTTCCCCCCAAATATTTTTGATCAATGGTTGATGGGGAGTACAAGGATGGTTGAGTGCAAGTTTGGTTGAACCCCTAGATGGGGAACTCGTGAATACAGAGAGCTGATTGATGTAGTATATGCAGAATGTATAGTGCACAGTGGCTGCTAAAAATATAAATGATTACTATCTGCATTTATTCAAAAGTTATAGGGTATTATCTTTCTTACTCAACATTTACAGCTCTTACTAACCCTATCAATCACCCGAAGAAATCAGTGAATATAAGTTATTTTTATTCAACAAATCTTTAGCAGTGCTGAAGACCGCATATATTTGTTTTCTCTTGTTTTTAGTCACTAATATCTTCATTAATTCATAAATTAAAGCAGCACAGTATTGTGATAAGAATACAATTTCCCTAGGTTTATATATCACCCCTCATGCATAGTGATGTAGAGCATCTTTTCATGCTCCTGTTGGCCATCTATATGTCTTCTTTGGAAAATTAAATGTCTATTCAGTTTATCTGCTCATTTTTTAATTGGGTTGTTTTTTTGATGTTGAGTTGTATGAGTTCTTTGCATATTTTGGATACTAAACCCTTAATAGATATATCATCTACAAATATCTTCTCCCATTTAAGGGGTGGCTTTTTCATTTTGTTGATAGTTTTCTTCACTGTGCAAAAGCTTTTTAGTTTGATGTAGTCCCATTTGTTTAACTTTGCTTTTGTTTCCCTTGTCTGAAGAGACATATCCAAAAAAAAAAAAATATTGCTAGGACCCATATCAAATAGCATACTGCCTATATTTTATTCTAGGAGTTTTGTAGTTTCAGGTTTTACATTTAAGTCTTTAATCCATATTGAATTTATTTTTATATAGGTGTGGGAAAGTAGTCCAGTTTGACTCTTTTGCATAGTTGTCCAGTTTTCCTAACATCACTTATTGTAGAGGCTGTCTTTTCCCCATTGTATATTCTTGCCTCCTTCGTCACAGATTAATTGACTATATATATAACTGTGGGTTCATTTCTGGGCTCCCTATTCTGTTTCATTGATGTATGTGTTTGTTTTTGTGCTAGTGCCATACTGTTTTAATTACTGTAGCTTTGTAGCATAGTTTTGAAATCAAGGCATGTGATACCTCTAGCATTGTTCATCTTTTTCAAGATTGTTTTGGCTATTCTGGGTCTTTTGTGTTTTCATATGAATTTTAGAGTTATTTGATTTAGTTTTGTGAAAAAATGCCATTGGTATTTTGATAAGGATTGCATTGAATTTATAGATTGCCTTGGCTTGTATGGTCATTTTAACAATATTAATTCTTCCAATCCGTGAACATGGTTTATATTTCCATTTGTGTCATCTTCAATTTCTTCTTCAATTTCTTTCATGAGTCTTATACTTCTCTGAGTACAGGTGTTCAGGTTTTTACCTCCTTAGTTAGATTTATTCCTTAGTATTTTAATTATTTTTGATTGTAAATGTTATTGGCTTATTAATTGCTCTTTCTGATAGTTCATTGTTAGTGTATAGAAATACAACAGATTTATATGTATTAATTTGTATCCTGCAAATTTACTGAAATCATTTTTAAGTTGTAATAGTTTTCTCATGTCATCTTTAGGGTTTTCTACAGATAGGAAAAACTGTCACTATTAATTCAACATAATTGAGAACATAAAATGGACAATATTTGTATTGGTCATGGTTGACTGTTATTTTGCATGTAATTTAAGGATACCTTCTCAACAAAATGGTTCTTGGGGGTCTTTCTGACTGTGTTTTTAATATTATTTGTATAAACAGTTTTGTCAAAGCCAACATAATCACAACAGTGTTTGCTTCTTTGTCCATCTTTTTCTGTTCCTCCACTCTCTTCTACTCCTGACATTTCCTCACCTCTTGAAAAATGACCTATATAAGATACTTTGAAACCTCTACATTTTTAGAATTATGTTGGCCCTCACTGTCAATTACTGTGTTTGGAAGCACTAGGGAAAAGAAGGTCCACACATTTATTACTGAGTCAAATAGTAGGGAGTTTCCCAGACTCAGTAATCCCATTAGCCCTGAGCAACCTCTCTTGAGGAAGAGGAATGGAATGCATCGTAAACTCTTCTCTTGTTAGAGCACTGCAGCCTGGCTGTAGTAAACATGATCTCTATTATGAATAATGAATTCCTATATTTTATTTTTCCTTTTTCTATTTTTAAATTTATTTAAAATACTTATTTATTTATTTATACATACATACATACATACATACATACATACTGGCTGCTTGTAGTTTATTTTCTACTGGGTGCAAGATAAACAGTTATGGAGTGTCAGGAAAGTTCATATATAGCTTGGATAATAAACAGTGAAATTCTCTCAACTTCCTTTTTGATGTTTTGCTCTTTTTATATTAAAGAACCCAAACTGTTTCATTTTTCCTTTGGCATTTGTATTCATTCCTCATTTTTATGTTTAAAAAGTGGAGGAAAAAATCCAATGACACCCCAGAATCTCTAATCAGAACATGTGTTTGGAATTTGTATGACAGTTATTGGATAGGCTGTTTGTTGCTCATTCATTTCCATTAACTGCATGTATTGTGATCTTGCTTAAAGGTATCCAAGAGTCTAACATTAGTGACTTTAACATACATATTTGGTGAGAATATTGATTGAAACAGTAATGATCATTGAAAAATTTCTATTTTCTAAAAGCAATTTGCATTATAGCCCCTCAAAACTGGAGTCTACTATAAACACTTCATGATTTGAACCTAGAGAAGTATTGACCTGGGTAGTGAATTTCTTAAAGAAAAAAAAAAATGGTACTTTCATAGCTTAATAAATTTAGGATTTGATCTAATTCCCATCCTCACCTACCTGTCCACCAATTTTAAGAAGCCAACGCAAATGACATAGAAGATAGGGGTTGATCAGGGTTACATCTATTACAGCCAAAAGATGGTGTCTTCTTAGAATTTATTCAATATTAAAATATTAAACAATTGAAATATTCAATTCAAAATAGTGTCACACTAATTGTGTTCACATTTTTTAACCTCCTTCATATACAGTTTTTAAAAATGCAAGCACATTTTCATAATTACATTTAATGTTCAATACATATTCCAATTGCTGTTTTAAATTTCCTTCATAACATGTTCAATGAACTGGTTATATATATGTATATTTTAATTTTATTCTCACTAATAGTTACAGTCTAACATAACATCACCCAAAGGAGTGCTTACGTTTTTTTTCTTCATGCCACCTTAAGATAATAGCAGGTTTTGCTAATCACTTAAAGTTTTAAAGTAATAACTTTATTTCTGGAAGAAATATTTTCACCTAAAATTAGTTAGAACTGTGCTCACTAATCTCTCTTTGTTCCTTCAGATCCACACTCTTTCTTCTCCACAAGGGGCTCTCTTGGCTTTGGCCCTTTGGTTGGGTTTAGCCAAAGGGAGTGTTAGATAAGGTAGGAGGGAGGGAGCAGAGTGAGGTCAAGTATTTATTTCTCTGACTCCTTCCTATTAGTGTCCCTTGGGGTCTGCTCTCTCCCAAGACCACATTTATAACTACATTCACACGGTCCTGTCCAGTCAGCTGTCTCATTCTGGGTTGCGGCCAGCTCCCACCTTTAACCTTTAAGCCTGAGGATGGTAATAGAGCACCTCCCCACTTACTAATCCCTGTAGCTCCCTAGCACTACCCCTTTTGTTGTGCCTGCATCCTGCTCAGAGCTTTGCAATAGACCCTTTATTAAATTCTTTTCAAGTAACCAAATTGGCGTGTACCATCTGTTTTTTGCCTGTGTTCTGACTGATGAAATATCAATAAACAGTAGCTCCTTATTTCAACTGCAAGTCAAACATATTTGTATCACATGCTTATTTGAAAAAAAATTGCATTTATTACTGCCTTCACATAAAAAGTCACTGAAATTATCTAGTAACTTAACACCCTGTTCAATTCAGACATTGTACCTACAACTTACAAGTTTTCCTCAGACTGACTAAGTGTCAAACCTACCACCCAGTTGTATATCACAGGTGAGACCATGTTGTATTCATGATATAAATTTAATAAAGTCCTGTGTGTGTGTGTGTGTGTGTGTGTATGTGTGTGTGTATATGTGAGAGAGAGAGAGAGAGAGAGAGAGAGAGAGAGAGAGATCAGTATGGAGAGGATCCAAGAATCATCTCCTGTGGAAAAACCTTTCTTCATATTATTATGATTTTTTTTCCCTAATCCCTAAGGAGTGAAGGATCAGAGTGGGTTTGCCTGAGGAATATGTGGGTTTGGAGAAAAAGGAGAACAAAGCAAATTTCCAGTGTTGATAAAGAATCACGATCTAAGGAAACCTAAAATAAATTGGTTAAGGAAGAAAGGCCCAAGTGGAGCTTGATCCTTAGAGGGGACACTTAGAAAAGGCACACTTGAAAGAGGAATGACACTAATAATGTTACTATATTTTTATGCCTTTATTGACTGAGCTCTTACTATGTGCCATCAACTTTGAGCATGACTGTCCTTATTCTCATTTTATACTTGAGGAAAGTGAAATAAACTTTCCCTGAAATTCTCAAGTAAAGCAGAGAATTTTTAAAACTAGTTCTCTCTGATCTCATTCCTAAGTACAGTGTCCAAATTCAGACTGTTCTTTAAATGAAAATGCAACAATGCAGATAGAAGACAACTTCTGTCTGCAAGTGTCAAATATGTGGTCAGTCTATCTTTCATGGTGTGTCAAGATCATAAAGCAAAACAGAGGATGAACATTCTGTTCAAATACTAAAAGAGCCTCCACGACTGTGACAAAACCAACTTACACTGAATGAGTGTAAGAAGCAGAACTAAGTCCCATAGGAATGAACTGGGGAATCTTAGGTGTTAGTTCCTAGAGTTCATGGAGAGTCCTAAAGCCTCTTCCTAAAAGGGTAGTAGGGGAGGATTTAATCATGAGGCTCATGATTTGATTAGACCTTCCTCCAGATTCTCCTCTTGCTTGTCTACCCATTTACTTCTGACAGCTGGGTTGTTATTTTTTTCCCATAAAAAACTCATTTTGATTGAGTGGATACAAGTGAATTATGCTTTTCCTTAACAGAAATGTGTAGAACCTCCTTAGCATCTGATATTTACTAAGACCTGTAGGCTTGCTTTAAATCAGCTGCTGGGAAAACAACATAAATAAAATTCTGTGGTTAGATATCTTTTCTTGCACTGCACTTGTGACTATAAACTTCCTCTGCAAAGCCTGACATTAAAATCATTTTACTTGCTGGATGGTCATAAAGTAAATCTTAAAAAATAAACCCAAACTAACTAGGTTAGTAAAATTGTGTGTGTGTTTTATTTAAGGATATAGTTTTCATTAAAAAACAAATTTCAAGGTAGAGTGTGGGTGAATACTTAAAGTATTTTGGTAAAGATAAACTTATAAAGCTTAATTCTTTTGAAAACATGTTTTTCAAAGTTGATCAAAGAATGCAATAATCACTGAAGATATTCATTGAATACTGTTCACTTTAATAATTTGAAACGGTGAGTCATTCCAAGACATACATCTCTTGCTCCTTGTGTTTCTAACTGTATCTATTTATGTTTTGAGCCAATAACTGAACAGATCCAATATATACACTCAGTCTTTCCTGGTTGTCTGATATCAAAGCAAATTCCCTTTTTTCTTTCTTGCAAACTTCTTTGCTATTTTGTCATCAGATGTCTTGAAATTTTGCAAAATCTAGTCATCGACAGGCCACTCTATGACTGTGTCTCCAAAACATTTTGGCCATATATGTGTTGGTCTGTTATATTGTAATGATTAACAGTGTTGTTCAGAAAGGCTATGTGAAATATTCCACTTGGGGAAATGTGAGAATAGTGAATAGGAATCACAGCGTTCAGCTTCTTTCATGTGTTTATCAAAAAAATTCACTAATCTCTCTCTTTTCAATTACTGAGTTTAGCATTAATGTTTAAGCTCTGCTGTTTAACGTTGGTTTGATTTTTGAGGTGTTCATACATCCTAAACTAATACCAAAGGTGATATCTTTACCCCTCAAAATCTCAGATTTGCAACTTAATGAAATGGCATTCACAGAAACAAAATAATCAGAAACCTTTTTGCCCTTTTCTAATTATATAGATAATTACATACACACATATTTACACTAACCAATGACATTGGGTATCTTTTAAAAGAAATAAGAATAAAAAACTGATTAATTACAAGGGGGTAGATTTAAAAGGAAACTTTTACTGGCAGTAAATGCTTTGCCTGTATTTTAGGACTTATTTCTTTCGGGTTTTCTGGAGCATCATTCCCTGTAATTTTAGGAAATGTAACCACTTTTCCAAAAGGAAAATGTATCCACTATAGCAAAGGTCACCTATTTGGGCAGACATCAATAAAACCCTAATATTCAGGATAGTGAGTGTTTTTTCCCCCGTGTTGACAGGCTTGGGGGATGTTACATATTATAAATATGAATGACTAATTCCTAATTAGGAACTCATTAGCAGCTCTGCAACTGTAGAGTATGATGGATTTGTAGCAATTTTGAAGAAGTCACAGTAAATGACCTCTGGCCCAAGACTTTCCCATCTGTCCATCATTTAATACCATTTTTTTTTTCATTTTTTTTTTAAATGCTAGAAAATGTAAGTATTCTGGTTCCCCTTGAGAAAGTGCATAAGGCCATTTCTCTTACAAGATTATTGTATTTAATTATATATTGATATTAATAAATGCATTATTGGCTTTTGATTTTCTTACAGGAAAATTTCATCCTCCACATCTCTTATTTGAATTAGCTATTCTTCCTCTTAGAAAATATTGGTTAAGGACAGGTATGAAGGTGTCAGCTTGTGAGATATACATGTTAATTCAGGAGATTAAGATAAACAAAAAGAATATGACATTTTGGTAATTCCCATAGCAACTGTGGAATTGTACAACAAAGCACATTCACTATTCTAAAGGGAACATTTTTACATTAACAAAAGATATATTATTAAAACAAATGTTTTAATTATTGTCATTCTTAAAAGCCAGAGGAGGAAATCTATTTCTTAGAGTGAAATATGGAGTACAAAATAAATCATTTTATTTTAAAATTTAACAATGATGCCCTTAACATTTCAAATCATGTTAAACTCAGTCACATTTAAAAAATACATAATGTAGTTTTTTATTATTTTTCTTGTTTTCTATTTTTGTTAGGTTCATATTTATATAATTTAGAGAGAGTTTGAAGTTCAACAGGGAAAAATTTTTAACTTTAACTTCCTCCTTTATGTCCTACAAATTTTCCAGTGGATGTAAGGAGATGTTTTTTCTACTTGCATTAAAAGTAGAAAATGATACACAGATAGTTTTATTTTAATTTTTTCAAGCTCTGTGTGGATTAGAGCTGATAAGTTCTATGCAAAGCAAAAAAGAAAAGAAGTATGTGGTTGCAAGAGCTGGAAAATTCTGCTCTCTTCCAATCCCTTAATTTTAATACTTATGAAATTTGATGTGCAGAATTGGAGAATCACATTACCAAGGGTTTTGTTTGTTTGTTTGTTTCTTTTGTTTGTTTTTTAATGTTAGTTTGTTTCTCTGTTTTGCTTTCAAAATAAAACGGCTTTCATGCCTGATGGGTTCTTCCATGTAAACTGTAATAAGTTCCAGGTTTTATTCATTCATCAAAGATATATTGAGTTGCTATTAGATGCTAGATCCTGATAGGACTGGGAATAGTGAAATTATAAGCAGATACAATAATTGTTCTGTTATAGAGAAAATCCGGCGTAGAGGACAGATGTTCAATAAATAAATATAATGAAAATTGGAGATTGAGAATGGAAACAACAGAGTGCTATGGGTGAGTATTAAGGAAAGCATAAGCAAGTCTACAGGGCTTAGAAAAGCCTTCACCAATGAAGTGATGTTTAAGCTAAGGCCTCATGCGCTCTAGACTAAGTTTATAGGGTAATTTTTAAAACACGGATGGGGAGAAAAATAATAACACTCTTCCTGTCCATAAAAAGTCAAAGGATACATTGGTATTAGGCAGGTTGCAAACCTTTGCATTTGATGGCTTATTTGAAAGCTTATTTTGTTCAGTTTATTTCTGTATCTATATCTATTTTTTGACCCTAGAAAAGAAGCTGTGATTTTTTTCTAAAGTGAGAAATAGTCAAGACAAACAGATTTAATGTATATTTTGTCATAAAAAACCGCACATATTTTATATGCTGTTACCCAATGTAAATGGGGAGGTAGAAGTTAATTTAGGTATATTTTTGTCAAAGGTCTAATCGACAGTGGAAATAAACAGAAAATAACTTTATGAAAGCCACTATTGTATGGTCTCATGATAACTGAGGCTCAAAAAAGAGTGAATAAAGAGGTCGAGCTGCCCACCAATTGAATGCACAACCTCGTGAGAGAATGAACTGTGTCTACAGTGGTTACACAAAAGCTAGAGTTCTTTAGAGATTAAATAAAACAGAAAAGAGATGAGAAAGTCTCCCAGATGACAGGCTTCCACAGGACTGAGTTTTCCTTCTATGTCACTGGGAGCCACTGACAGGTAATGAGCAGGAGCAGGATGAGGACCGTGAACCAGGCATATAGGGTTAGGTAGAAGGCCTGGATAAAAGAAGATGCAGTTAATAAAGGACCAGAAATCAAAGTTGGTGTGGAAAATATTCAGCCAAGGAAAAGTGGCACATTTGAATGAAGGCTGTCTAGTACCACACTATGTAAATCCTGGTGCTTGCAGTATAAGATATTGCTCCTAAATTGTTTAACCTGTGTTCATCTTATCTACACAAAGAGTGAAAAACTACCTGGCAGACAAGGTCCACACCTCATAACTATAGAGCAGCTCCAGGTTTATTTGAACAGTAATGATCTGAGAGCTGACATTCATAAAATACTCTTTCACCAGTCCAGTAGAATTCAGTTAAGATGCTGCACTCATTGCCCTGAACTGACTGACATTTTATGTCTATGACTTGAGATTATGTAGACACTGACTCTGATCAGAAGTCACACTGGATGTTCAGCCAATGCAGACATTGACAACATTTATGAAATGAATCATTCCAGAGCTATGGTCAAAATTATCCTACTTATCCTTGAGAGCTTATTTAAAATGTCATTTCTCTAGAAAGCTTTCTCAGACCAGATCATGGCACTCTATTTTTTTATCAGGTATTCTTTCTCTTATGTAGAATTTAATTAAATATAATTAAATCACTGATTATTAAATTATTCAAAGTCCCCTTTCCTAACCAAAAAACAAGCACGGCAAGTAGAAGAAACATGTTGGTCTAATTCACCATTCTTTTTTCCAGGCCCTATCATATACTTTGTTCATAACAAGTACTCAAATATTTGTGACATAATTAAAAATAATAATTAGTGTAGCTTGAGGTTTGGGAACCTGGGTTCTTTCTCAGTTATGCTGTTGTAAAGTAATGGGACTTTCCAAGTCAGGTAAGTAAGCACTTTGATGATGAATTATGAATGTCACCATTTGTTGTGGTGTTCAAATGAAACAGTGAGTACCAGCTCAAGCTCTAATCACTCGGTCTACTAACTGGTTTGGGGAGATTACGTGTTTGATCTGGGTAAGTTGACCTCTTCAGGCTTCAGTTTCTTCATCTCTCAAGAAGGCTGTTGTAAGAATTTAAAAAATCAAAGCACGTCAAGCATTTAGAACATTTCTGGGTATTAAATAAGTTCTTAAATGTAGCATGATCAAATCTAGGATTTAGAAATTTCACTTTAGATTCAATATGGTGAGAGTATGACAGGAGGATAGGATTTTGGAAGGTAGATTAGTTTACAGTCTAGTTTAGCTATCCAGATGATAAATGGTGCTGGTGTGCATCAGAATAGTGGCAGAAAAGGTGGAGAGAAATGGAGGTAGTCAGGAGTTTACCAGAGCACATAATCAACAGAGGATGCCAAGTTATTAGAAATAGGGAATTAAGACAGAGAGAAGCATGATATATGGGGTTTTGCTTGATCAATTGGATGGATGTTGGTGCCGCTCACTGAGATTAAAAGACAGCAGAAATAGGTGAGTTCTATTTGGATCTACTGAGTTAGAGCTGCCTGTAAGACATCCAAAGAGAGCTATCCAGTAGAGTTTGATATATGGGTCTCAAATCAAGGCAACAGATCTGGAGTGAAGAATGAAATGTAAATGAAAAATAGAGCAGGGTAATAGTGGAAGTATGAGATATCACGAGTGGGGAATAGTTAAAATTGAAGAGTCTTGAGTATGTTCATATGCAGATGAGACAACCAGGGGTTAAGAACAGGTTGGAAGTTGAAGGGCAGTCAGGATTTCTAAGAAGTAGGAGGTGGAATCCAGAGCATATATCTAGGCAAAAGTAATGAGAACTCTGCCATTAACATAAAGAAAGGTGCAAAGGAAAGGTACATATATTTGGATATTTGGGATGAGATGAAACTTGTTCTTTCTGTTGGTATATTAGTTTTCTATTGCTGTATAACAAATGCTTACAAACTCAGTGGCTTAAAATAACACCCATTTATCATCTCACATTGTAGTTGTAGGTCTCAGATCTCTGATTCCTTGCAGACTGCAAACCAGAATCCACTCTGTTATTAGAGGTTCCCTCATTCCTTCTCTCATGGGTCCCTCCATCTTCTAGCCAGTGGTGGTATATCAAATGCCCCCATGCTTCCTCTTACCTCACATCTCCCTGATTTTCTCCTCTGCTTTTAAGGCTCATGGGATTACATTTAGCCTATGCAGATAATCCAGGATTATTGCTTTAATTTAAGGTCAACTAATAAGCAACCTTAATTACATCTGCAGAGTCTCTCTGCTATGTAAGGTAACATATTCACAGGTGTTATACCTCATCATATTCACAGTTCCAGAAACTAGGGCATGAACTATTCTTGGGGGGCAAAATTCTACTTCAGAAATGATTTTTTTCCCCTTGCAGAGTAGGAGGAACAGTCAAGTGTTAACAGGGAGGGAGGAAAGGCTGAAATGACAGATTATAGCTACAGGATAGTTTTTCTCCACAAGTGGTAGTTAAACATATTTATGTTATTAAAAAAAATACAAAGTGAAATTTCTTCTTTGCCTTCCTGTCCATGGCTCCCAACATCACTTTTTGCCAAAAATTAAACACAACAGATTTGGTGTTTGAAATAAATATGTATTTATTCAAAAATATGTTTTATTTGTTTTTCATAAATCATATAATCAAGGTATACTGTTTTGCAATTTGTGTTTTTTTCCTAATATCTCCTGGATAACACTTCATAGCCATGTATATTAATTATTCTCATGCTTTCTACTGCTCTATATGCATATACATTTAAATGTAATATAAATAAATTTAAATTTAACTATTGCCCCAATAAGGACATCAAGGCTTATTTCTAATTTTTTTTACTGCTAGGCTAATGCTTTAATTAGCCTTCTTGTATATGTTTCTTAATATATATGTAAATATATTCTTAAGATATGCACCTAGAAAAGAGTTTCTGAATAAAATGGTATACACATTTAATACTATTGCTTATATCCCTGCAAAAATTGGTACCAATTTACACTTGTATTAAGAGTATAAGGCTATCCATTTCTTTCCAGAACTTTATATTATTATCCATTGTGAGGTCTACAAGTCATGAGTGAAAAACAATATCTTGTTCATTTTTTATTTAAATATTTTATATATAATAACAATGTGAATATCTTAAAATACTTTGCAGTTTTTTCTAATGGTTATCTGTTTCTTAAGAATTTATAGAAGACTGTTTCAATGGTTTTGATTCCAGTGATTTCTGCTGTTTAGTTTACAAATGTGTGTCTGTTTATATCTCCATAACCATTCAGTCTGTTAACTTAATATGTTTTCTCTTTTTGATTTTTTTTTTTTTTTTTTTGCGGTACGCGGGCCTCTCACTGTTGTGGCCTCTCCCGTTGCGGAGCACAGGCTCCGGACGCGCAGGCTCAGCGGCCATGGCTCACGGGCCCAGCCGCTCCGCGGCATGTGGGATCCTCCCGGACCGGGGCACGAACCCGCGTCCCCTGCATCGGCAGGCGGACTCTCAACCACTGCACCA
>RJWK010039280.1:0-20455 GCA_004363435.1 Platanista minor | reverse complement strand
AAACATTTAGAGAAGAGCTAACACCTATCCTGCTCAAACTCTTCCAAAATATAGCAGAGGGAGGAACACTCCCAAACTCATTCTATGAGGTGACCATCACCCTGATACCAAAACCAGACAAAGATGTCACAAAAAAAGAAAACTACAGGCCAATATCACTGATGAACATAGATGCAAAAATCCTCAACAAAATACTAGCAAACAGAATTCAACAGCACATTACAAGGATCATACACAATGATCAAGTGGGGTTTATCCCAGGAATGCAAGGGTTCTTCAATATATTCAAATCAATCAGCGTGATACACCATATTAACAAAATTGAAGGATATAAACCATACATAATCTCAATAGATGCAGAAAAGCTTTTGACAAAATTCAATACCCATTTATGGTAAAAAACCCACCAGAATGTTGGCATAGAAGGAACTTACCTCAACATAATAAAGGCCATATATGACAAACCCACAGCCAACATCGTTCTCAATGGTGAAAAACTGAAAGCATTTCCACTAAGATCAGGAACAAGACAAGGTTGCCCACTCTCACCACTATTATTCAATATAGTTTTGCAAGGTTTAGCCACAGCAATCAGAGAAGTAAAAGAAATGAAAGGAATCCAAATCGGAAAAGAAGAAGTAAAACTGTCACTGTTTGCAGATGACATGATACTATACATAGAGAATCCTAAAGATGCTACCAGAAAACTACTAGAGCTAATCAATGAATTTGGTAATGTAGCAGGATACAAAATTAATGCACAGAAATCTCTTGCATTCCTATAAACTAATGATGAAAAATCTGAAAGAAAAATTAAGGAAACACTTCCATTTACCACTGCAACAAAAAGAATAAAATACCTAGGAATAAACCTACCTAAGGAGACAAAAGACCTGTATGCAGAAAACTATAAGACACTGATGAAAGAAATCAAAGATGACACAGACAGACGAAGAGATTATACCATATTCATGGATTGGAAGAATCAACATTGTGAAAATGACTATACTACCCAAAGCAATCTACAGATTCAATGCAATCCCTATCAAGCTACCACTGGCATTTTTCACAGAACTAGAGCAACAAATTTCACAATTTGTATGGAAACACAACAGACCCTGAGTAGACAAAGCAATCTTGAGAAAGAAAAACTGAGCTGGAGGAATCAGGCTCCCGACTTCAGACTATACTACAAAGCTACATTAATCAAGGCAGTATGGTACTGGCACAAAAACAGAAATATAGATCAATGGAACAGGATAGAAAGCCCAGAGATAAATCCATGCACATATGTTCATCTTATCACTGATAAAAGATGCAAGAATATACAATGGAGAAAAGACAGCCTCCTCAATAAGTGGTGCAGGGAAAACTGGACAGCTACATGTAAAAGAATAAAATTAGAACACTTCCTAACACCATACACAAAAATTAATTCGAAATGGATTAAAGACCTAAATGCAAGGGCAGACACTATAAAACTCTTAGAGAAAAACATAGGCAGAACACTCTATGACATAAACCACAGCAAGACCCTTTGTGACCCACCTCCTAGAGAAATGGAAATAAAAACACAAATAAACAAATGGGACCTAATGAAACTTCAAGGCTTTTGCACAGCAAAGGAAACCATAAACAAGACAAAAAGACAACCCTCAGAATGGGAGAAAATATTTGCAAACGAACCAACGGACAAAGGATTAATCTCTTAAATATACAAGCAGCTCATGCAGCTCAATATCAAAAAAACAACCCAATCCAAATATGGGCAGAAGACCTAATTAGACATTTCTCCAAAGAAGATATACAGATTGCCAACAAACACATGAAAGCATGCTCAACAGCACTAATCATTAGAGAAATGGAAATCAAAACTACAATGAGGTATCACCTCACACTAGTCAGAATGGCCATCATCAAAAAATCTACAACCAAAAATGCTGGAGAGGGTGTGTAGAAAAGGGAACCCTCTTGCACTGTTAGTGGGAATGTAAATTCATACAGCCACTATGGAGAACAGTACGGAGGTTCCTTAAATAACTAAAAATAGAACTACCATATGAACCAGCAATCCCACTACTGGGCATATACCCTGAGAAAACCATAATTCAAAAAGAATCATGTACAACGTTCACTGCAGCACTATTTACAATAGCCAGGCCATGGAAGCAACCTAAGTGTCTATAGACAGATGAATGGATAAAGAAGATGTGGCACATATATACAATGGAATATTACTCAGCCATAAAAAGAAACGAAATTGAGTTGTTTGTAGTGAGGTGGATGGACCTAGAGACTGTCATACAGAGTGAAGTGAGTCAGAAAGAGAAAAACAAACACCATGTGCTAACACATATATATGGAATCTAAAAAAAAAAAAAAATGTTCTGAAGAACCTAGAGGCAGGACAGGAATAAAGATGCAGACGTAGAAAATAGATTTGAGGACACAGGGAGGTGGAAGGGTAAGCTGGGATGAAGTGAGAGAGTGACACTGACATATATACACTACCAAACGTAAAATAGATAGCTAGTGGGAAGCAGCTGCATAGCACAGGGAGATCAGCCCTGTGCTTTGTGACCTCCTAGCGGGGTGGCATAGGGAGTGTGGGAGGGAGACACAAGAGGGAGGGGATATGGAGATATATGTAAGCATATGGTTGATTCACTTTGTTATAAAGCAGAAACTAACACACCCTTGTAAAGCAATTATACTCCAATAAAGATGTTAAAAGAAAAAAAGAAACCATATGATCATCTCAATAGATTCAGAAATAGCTTTTGACAAAATTCAACACTCATTTATATAAAAACTTTCCAGAAAGTGGGCATTGAGGACCTTACCGCAATATAATAAAGGCCATATATGACAAACCCATAGCTAACATCATTCTCAATGGTGAAAAGCTGAAAGCATTCCTTCTAAGATCAGGAACAACACAAGGATGTCCATTGTCACCACTTTTATTCAACATAGTTTTGGAAGTCCTAGCTATGGCATTCAGAAAAGAAAAAGAAATAAAAGGAATCCAAATTGGAAAAGAAGAAGTGAAACTGTCACTGTTTGCAGATGACATGATACCATACATTTGCTATCTTCCCTTTTGAATAAGGAGTCAAAGCAAATCAAAATTCAAAATTCTCAAGTTAGTAGCTAAAGTATTTCTCCCTCATTCCATATTCTGCTCTGTCTCAGCCAGATGAGCTCTTTATTTTTTTCCACTGTAAATTAATTCACTTTTTAATGAAAAAAAAATTTTTTTACAGTAGGTCCTTGTTGGTTATCTATTTTAAATATAGCAGTGTATATATACATGGCAATCCCAAACTCCCAATCTATCCCTACCAGGTACACTTCCCCACTGGTAACCACATGTTCATTCTCTAAGTCTATGAGTGCCAGAGAAGTTCTTGATGCCTGGGTGAAGTTGGACTCCTTCAATAGCTATGGCCTTGACAGTGTCTCACTGGAATCAGAGACTTTCACTTCTAATGAAATCCAATAAATCTTTAGGATACACAAGATTAAGTAAAAACTGCCACCACATTTAGAAAATAAGCCTATCTCTACTTCATAGAGCAGGTATCTCAGGCAATGTGCTATTAACACATCTAGGACATGGTGTTATCAAAGACCATAGCAAAGATGCTTGGAATCTGAGTGAAGGAAGATGGATGGAGAAAATATTTGTTTTTGCTTTGCTGAAAATGTTAACCAATCCAAATTAGTTGTCTGGAACCCATGACCTATATACTTAAAAACTTACTTGGGAAAAATGTCCCACCAAGACATTAGCTACTGCAGTATATTTTACCATCAAGTAGGGTGGGGAGGCAGGGAGTATCAAGCTATGTTCTCCATCTACTTTTAGAGAGAGTGAGTGGTATTTGAGGCATTGCTGCCTTCAGGTAAAACTGGTCAAGTTTAGAAATTCACCATGGTGTAAGCCCCATTGTGGCTTCTTTCGTATGCACCCAGCATGTTCAAAGCATCACCAGTGCTTAACTGAGAATAGGTTTGGTTGGGCAATGTGGCCTCCACAGTATCTTGCAAGCTGACCTTTTTTAGGGGTGACCAGAGTGGCTGCTTCCACTTGGTGTGGAATTATTCCCTCAACCCTGCATTTGTTCTAATTGTAGAAGCACACCAACACATTCCTGAAATAAAAATGCTACAGACACTTCTGAAAATGATTTTAGCGAAGGGTGCCCAGGGGCAGAGAAGACAATCCCAACTTAACATTCTTTCACTCAACACGAACTCACGAAGAGAAACGTCTACTGTGCGGGGCAGCTCTGTAGGCACAGTGGGCAGAAACAGAACCAAACCAATAAAGTTCATCCATTCATTGTTTTTGCCCTCCAGTTATTTTTCAGGACAATAGCTAGGAGGCAGAAAATTGCTAAATAACCATTGTATAAATACTACAGGAGACAGATATGAGCCCGATGAAGAAAACTGAAGCAGCATAAAGGAACAGAGGGAGACAAGTAGCACTGTTTTAGACTTTGCAGTCAGGAAAGCTCTCTCAGAGGAAGCAAATATCAGTAGAAACCTGAATGAAATGAGGGGTGGTCTGAAGAAACAGTGGCACAGGAAGAGCAAGGGCAAATATCTGACAATGGGAAGAAGTTGAGGAGGAGACTGGTATCAAATGGGTAATGGGGGGAAAGAAAGGAGATGAGGTCAGACAGAGTTGAGTCAGATTATGAAGACCCTTCTTGACCATCATAAATACACTTATTTTGAAAGAGATATGAAGTTGGCAAGAGCTTTTGAGCCTTGGAGTAGCATGAGCTGACATGCTTTGAAAGGATCACGTAAGCTGCTGCATAGAGAAGAGACTAGGGCATCTAGGCAAGAACTGCTGGTGACTTAACTGGTGAGGTAAGGCAGAGGTCCTGGCAGATATCGGACTTACGATATGCTAGAGGTAGAGGCAACTGGATATGCTGCTGAACTGGATGAGGGTTGTGAGAGAAAGAGTAAACCTCTTTAGCTTCACATGAGGATCAAAAACATAGAGAAATTATTGATGAGAAAAGAAAGGTTTAAAAAAAAACACCTCTTTCCTGTACAGTGCCGTTGTCACTAAGAAAGAATTTCCCTCAGTAGAATACTGACAATTCTTTAGAAATTCTGACAATTCTTTAGAAAACTGCCCTCTGTAAGTCTCTCACCAGCCATCTTGAGAACTTAAGAAAAAAATTATATGAAGGAGGGATTGCATCAACAAAAAGAGAAAACTTGTTGGATGCACTAAAGGAAGCAGTTGCAGACAAATGGAAGAATGAGGGGGCATCAGGAAGATACAGAAAAGGGAATAAACAGGAGGCAGAGATTGAGAAGAGAGAGTGTAAGAAAGAGATGCATCGAGAGGCATGCTGGAAATCCTAAAGGGTGCTAATAAGAAGCTCCAATTTGATGCAGATGTCAAAGGGTGCCAAGGAAAACTTACAGGAAGAGAATAGTTGACTCAGAGCAGTAGGTTTACAAAACTATTTTAGCAAAGGGTGTAGCTGAGGCAACACTCCTACTGACACTGGGCCAATGCATTGCATTAAAGGGCAATTTGTCAAAGCAAGTCATAGTTCTCTTTGAGTCTTAAGTAGTTGTATAGTATAGGACCTGGGGATTCTAAAGGAATAACAATATGCAAGTAATTGAAGTGCTTTCATGAGACATACACTTGCCATCATACCTCTCACACATACGTCATGAATACCACAGTGCACAACCTTTTAAAATTTCCTGGGGGTCAACATTTCTTACAGATGTCATGAACTTGTTTTATTTGTTCCACACCTTCCCACTTCACTGCACCTGCTACACCAGTCATCATTCTGTGTTTAATGGCCGGTCAGCCTCCAGGGCCTAGTAACAGATGGAGAACATCAGATCAGCTAGTGCATATAAAATATTCTAAGTCCTACTTAAGCTTTTCAGGCAGACTTTGAAATGGAGATCATTTCATCTTCCATTTCTTCCTCTACCTTGCCTATTGCTCCTGGCAGCTGTGTTTTTGGCCTGTTCCAATAGCTATTTATTCTGTGCCCAATTGTATGCCATTACTTAAAGCTTATGATAACAGGAAGACTAAGCAATGCCTATGGAAATTTCATAGAAACATTCAAGCTATTTAACATATGTCCATGTCTTATAACTTTCTAAGACCCAAATATAGTGATGCTGCCTTTTGTAATGCCTGAGAGGAATACACAGCAAAACTGTGTATTTTACATTTCAAGGGATCTTGTGTTCTCTATGGAGAGTAAACGCCCCAATACACTATGGACTTCAGTTTGGGACTGTTAAAAATCAACGTTAGCTAAGGACAAAATTGGGGATGCTGTGCAAACTTTCTTTAAAATGAAAGTGGTAAAAAAAAGAAACCCTTGAAAACAGTATTTATTTCGTAATTGAGTGTGAAGTCACTCAAAACACTGTTTTAAGATTACAGACCAGAGTGGGTATCTGTTATTTAAAAGGGAAAAACCAGGAAAAAAACCTACTCAGTGTTAAGAGTGGGATAGGCTGAAGAGAGTGACCACATAGAAGAAAGAGACAGGCAGAGGCAATTCAAGAAAATGTTCAGGGAGCAGGAGATACGTGAACTCTCCTTGGAAACGCTTTTGTTTTGGTAGCCTTGAAATAAGTCAAAGGAGCACCTGAAGAGAAGGAATGACTGGGTGAAAACTGGCTGTTATGGGTGGGGCCTTCACAGAAAAAACAGTGATTTGAAGAGACTACCCAAAAAGAACATTGTGCTAGTCCAACATTCCTTTCTGATGCTTCAGGTCATCTTACTGAGAATCCAGCTATTATCTCATCGTCAGTTGGCAAAGAAGAGTGTTCATAAGGGTTCTCCCATAGGAAACATATGTGATAGTGATGATAATAATCGTTATTTACGTAGCACTTCTTACTTTGCTTCAGAAATGTCATCAAATATGTTACTACGCTTGATTCCTTGCAATATGCTTGGCAACTCCGGTCTCTTTTGAATGTTGACTATGGATCAGGCTCTGGATTAGTGATGTATCTTCATCATCACAGTGGTTGTAGTGTGCAACCACTCTACAGCAAAGAAGGGTGGAACCAAGATTTGAGACTCTGACTCTCTGATGCCAGACTCTGCACTCTTATCAATTAGCCTATGCTGCCACCATTTGGAAATAATGACCCCTTTCAGGATTATGGGGGATTCTGTGGCTTGCCTACCGTCACAGAGCTCTTAAGTATCAGTGCTGATGCTAAAGGATGTCCTTCATAACCATTTCTTCACTCCAAGATTTGCTGGGTACTTCCTAAAGCAGTTTCCTTATTTCCCCTGAAATCATAGCAGTCAGTGCTGGAATTTGGACTAATTGGAGAATATATCATTTTCTCCCCAGCAGATATTTCTTCCCACTGACTTCTTTTCAGGGGACAAATCTGTCTAGTATTTTGGACAATGTTACCAAGAACAGCTTATGGCTATGTAACAGTTTATAAAGTTTACAAATAAATGATCTATCATTTGATAGGTGGATAACTGAAAGGTAATTTAAATGTTCAAAATTTCACAATAAGAATGGAAAGCAGGAATGGGATTTTTCAAAGCAGGATTTGGAGACTATATGGCTGAAATTAGCTTTGGCATGACTAACACATTAAAATATTGATTGAATCTCCATCCCACCTCACCTCACGTTCTGCTGTGAAACATAATTCATATCAGAAAATTAATCATCACTTCTTTGAACATCTTGCTATTTTGTAAAAAGCTCAGTTTAAGATTCCACTGAGCTTATATACTCTGTTCTATTTCCCTTATACCAAAACATTATCTCTATTAGATAATACACAGAATTACTAAACATGACACAAATGTGTTAATAAGTCTTTGACTGCATATATTCAAAGAAGGTCCAATCATCTGTCAGGGAAATGGAAATACAAACTGAACCAAATGACTTGCCAACATCACTGGGTTGGGGGCCAGAGGAGGTGAAGGTGGAGATCTGCCCAAACTATGTCCAATATGCTTTGACTTGACGCCTGTGCTTTACTTGTGGGCCAAGTTCTTTTATGTATTCTTTTAAAATATTACTACAGTTTTTTGTTTCTTTGCCTAGTGTGGCCTAGAGAATTTAACAGCTTCTGGAAGAATGGTGATTTCTTGTATTATAAACAGTGCTTCACAGATGCCTGCCTTCACTCCCTCCCTCCCTCCCTCCATTCATTCATTCATTCATTCATTACGTTTAGCTCCTTAAATAGGAAAGTAAGGCTGACTGTGAATTCAGATTTTGTTTTCTTAAAAACCCTGGGTTGGATGAGTAATGCTCATATGCTCACAATATGAAATGCTAACTCTTTTTTTTGCGGTACGCGGGCCTCTCACTGTTGTGGCCTCTCCCGTTGCGGAGCACAGGCTCCGGACGCGCAGGCTCAGCGGCCATGGCTCACGGGCCCAGCCGCTCTGCGGCATGTGGGATCCTCCCGGACCGGGGCACGAACCCGTGTCCTCTGCATCGGCAGGCGGACTCTCAACCACTGTGCCACCAGGGAAGCCCTGAAATGCTTACTCTTGAGAAGCATTTCTTTCCTTGAAGAAAAGCAAAAACTTGATCAGGGTCAGGTAATAAAAGACTGTGTATAATGACCACCATTTGCTAGTCTTAAAAAAAGCCACAACTTCAAAAATATCTTAAGCTGGAAAGCTCTTTATTGCTTATTAGATTGATATAATTATTAAAGATTGTAAAGTATTTGAAATCACTTTTTAAAAGAAGTGCCTGACTGTGCTAGATGGTATTGGTCCTCCTGTGTCCCACAAGATTGACCAACATCAACTGCAGTCAGTGGGCTCCCTAAATTTCTAGCTCCTTTCTGGGTTGGGCCATTGGGAGACACCTGAGGAAGGTCTGGGAATGAGAATAGAAGGCTCATATTATCTCCTCTTGGCTCTTGCCCTGACGTGGCAGAGTCTGGTAGTGGCTGTATTCCTCAACCAAAAGCCACAGGCAGGCATGAGCATCCTTTTCCTAACTCCTCTCCAGGTTTCAGGAAGGACTCCTTCAGGCATAGCGATGTTAACTCATGCTGATCCTAGCCCTGAGCACATTAACATTCCTTGTTGCTTTTTCCTAACACTGCCCACACTATTATAAATAGTACTTCATCAGTCTCTACTCAATGACCCGTCTCTGTCTGCCATCTGCTTCCTGCCAGGACCCTGACTGACACCTGACCCAGGTCTAAATGTTAATCTGCTTTTCCTTTTCACTGTTCTCCCTCATAGTCTATAAAAGCCAAGATGTAACATCATAAAGATGGTGAATCATCAAGGCCAGGGCTTCATTTGGCTTCCAAGTTTGTTTACTGTTGTCTACTAACCACTTGTATCTAGCACACTGCTTGTATACTGATTTTATGAAAATGTGTATTATTTGCTAGCATTTAGAAAATAGAAAGTTTTTTACATAAAGACCTGGACTTCTAGCACATTATACATAAATTTAATTTTTAAAAAACTTTTTTCAGAATTCTCACTCCATCTGCATGTGATACAGCCTGACTTTTTAATTAAACATACCTTTGTAAAATGTTGTACTGTGATATAGTTGATTAACAATGTTGTGTTAGTTTCAGGTGTACAGCAAAGTGATTCAGTTATACATACATGTGAATCTATTTTTTTTAGGTTATTTTCCCATTTAGGTTATTACAAAATACTGAGCAGAGCTCCCTGTGCTACACAGTAGGTCCTTGTTGGTTAGGGTTGTTTCCTTCCTCTTTCACTCTGTTACTCCTTATGTTTCCAGGACAACCCACTGAATCACTAATGTTTTGTGAAGATGTGTCCAGCATTTATTCTTATCTGCTTAGCATCCCATAATCTGATATCTGTGCTCTTTTCAATATGACAGCTAACTTATCTGAAAACCTAATTGCTAATGGTATGTAAAAGGAGTATTCATTATTCACATGCTCATAAAAGGGTAGAGCTATGCCTTTACAAGTAATTTTTTGTATAAAAATATTAAAGCAATAGTAGCATAAAATAAAAACTACATTATCTCCACCCACCACGCTTCCCGCCAAAAAAATCTGGACTTCTAGATTCTCCTGAAAAACAAAACAAAGCATAAACACCCTAAACTATAGGAAAATGCTGGGCCTGCATTTCTGCCTAGCAGCAATTGATTAGAGCCTAGGGGAGCTGGAGTCTTACTCTTTTCAATTCCCACCACTCCCACATCTGCGTATCAGTTGCTATTTTTTAAATTGAGCTTGGGATCTTGTTGTATATTTAGAAAAAAAAATGAAATATCACATATTTCTCTGCTATAAATACTCCAGTCTCTCATTACCCTCAGAATAGCCTCTAAATCCAACATGGACTGGCCTCTGCCTATCTTCTTGACCTTGTCTCCCATCTCTCTCCCCTTCTCACACTCCACTCCAGCCAAGCTTGTTTATTTTTTTTTCCTATTCCTTGAACTCACCAAGGTTGTTCTCAACAAACCCACCATCCCTTCAGTCCTTTTGCCTAGTGTAGTTTCCATAGCCACACTCCCACCTGAAGTTCACATGGCTTGCTTCCTTAATTCATAGAGGTCCATTCAATGCTATCTCTTCAAAAAGGTCTTCTCTCTAGAACCTGAAGTATCCATTTTGAAAGGAGAATCTAGCATGTATGCACACAACTCTAGTATGTTGTTCTTTCTTCTGGATCCTCTACCTACTTTTAAAAATATCCAGTACCACTATCTCTCAGGATCCTCCACCAACAAATCCATAAATTGTAGCAGCAAGTAAACTAATACCGCATGACCTCTGCTTGGTCCAGACTGAATGTTGTTTCAGCCCTCGGATTAAGGGGTAGAAGAGTTACTGTGCAGTATTAAAACCAGATGGTGTTATTTTAATTAGAGTAATGGGGGTTCTTAATCAGGAAAAGTGTACTAACAAAGCCAGGATACCTCATGACCATTAAAAAAATCGGCACAGCCATTACTTTAGAATAGCCTTGAAAATTTTCTATAGAAACATCTGTTCCCATTAACATGTACTTGTGAGCCTTTTCCAAAATTCCTTCCATATTTTTAAAAATTTGTTGAATGAAGAGACAAAAAGTATAAATGTCTAAAAGGCACATAGAGTTTTGGTGCTTCATTTTTGTGGTGTGGGTGTGCATGTGTGTGCATAAGGTGTGTTTGCTCAGAAATAAATAAAATAAAAGATAAATCCTCCCTTTGGAACCATTAACCACAAAAGATTCCTATGAGAAAAGTGAAATTTAATTTGGGAGGGATGACTGGAATAGTATGGTCCCATAAGTGGTGCAATATACTTAGCTGTATTCCAGTCATTTTAATAACTCACACCCACTCTTTATCCTTTTCACTTGCCTGTGTTTTAGCACTTCTATGTATATCTCTAGAGACCTAAGCATTCTTTCCATGTTTCTGACACTTATGCTTATACGTATTGGGGCTGATCCTCTCTCCTCCATTAGATTTTAAATTTATGGTGCACCAAGAACTTTGTAACTCCCCACTCCACTTAGTAGCCCCACAGCTGAAGTCTTACCTCTTTCATGAACTCTCCCTTAGACCCTTCTGACCTCTTGTGATCCTTTCCTTCTCCAAATTCATATTGCGTTTTTCATTGCATCACATCGCACAGCACTTTCTGTAATAACATTTATTGAGCACTTGTTATATGACACACACTCCTCTGTACTTTATATGCATTACTAAATTTAATTCTCACAATAACTCTATGTATCAGGAATGCTCTTTATGCCAGTTCAACAGACCAGATTAAAATATTTGCTCAAGTCATACAGCCAATAAATGTTATCACCCACCAAGATTTCTGAATTTAGAAACATTCTTTTTAACCATTCTGCTTGATCATGTTACACTATCTCCCACATAAAAAATGTCTGTTCATAAATGAATTACATCTTATGCATTAGTTGAGTCTCAGCCAAATGTCATACTGTACTAAAACTGTCCCTATAGTGCCCAGGTCTATATTATGGGAGGCACTCAATAAATACATGCTAGCAAATTCAGAAGCTGTAGTTGGAAGTAAACAGTCCTAATGAGAGTCTCTATAGTCCTACATCAGCTCACCTAGCTGCATGTAGCCAAGTTTTTAAAATCTATGAGACTTCAGCATTTCTATTTTTGAGATCATCAGAATATTCCAAGGATATGGATTTATGCTATGTAGTTGAGGTTATTATTTTTAGAATCTAAGGAAGGAAAGCTGAGCTTATAAAACCTTCCATTCATCAACATGACCAGAAACAATATTCCTTTCTGGTTAGAATGAGTTACAGTATAACTAGAAATACTTTACCTTAATTTATACTCTGGGGAGAAACAAAGATGACAAGAGAGAGAGGATAAAAAGGAACTACTATTCATTAAGATTCTCTGTATCTTATTACCCAAATTTACCTTAAAACTGTATTTTAAAGCAATTTGAAGACATTAAAATTCTGTGTTTCTGTTGTTGTATTTAGTTGAGAGGGTTCACGGCTTTCATCAGTTCCTCAAAGGAGCTTTGTCCAATACCCTCAAAATAAGAGGCCAGTAAGGTCCACTGCTCTCCTGATGATTACAGTACATCATAAATAACCTGAAAGTTATTCATTTGCCCATGATCAGATAGAATAACTAATAATAAATTTCTGTGAATGACAATTTTTAGGTTTTAATATAAGGAAAGTGAAAAGAAACAAAATTGTTCATATTTTAGAACAGGACTCTTTCACACTCTTAAAAATGATTGAGGCCCCCAAAGTGCTTTTGTTTATGTGGAATGTATCTATGAATATTTACCACATTAGGAATTGAAACAAAAAATTTAAAAATGCAAGCATATAAGCACACATTCCGTTAGCCTTAAAAGTAATGGCACCATCAGAATGATGGTCATGTGGTCTTTGGAAAAAATTCCACCATGTGATCAAGAGGGAATAAAATAGAAAAGGCAAATAATATTTTTGTTTTATTATGAAAATAATTTCACTTTGCAGCCCCTGAAGGATCTAAGGGACACTTAGGTGTACTCAGATGACATTTTGAGAACTACTGCTTTAGGGAAACTAAAATCTATAATTGGCACTATTTCCCCATTTCGTTTGGGTTTTGGAAAGTGGAGATCCAACTCACTCATCTCTGGGAAATGGAGTGAACTTTATGTAAGGGCTAACACTATCCTCACTCTAACTGCATGCCTTAGTTTTTCTTTGCCTTACTTTTAACACATATTTATTTCATCTTACTATACTGTGAACATAGTTACAAATCCCCTTAAGTCTTTTCTGGAACAAGATAGTATTTAAAGAAACAAACAAAAAAGCAATAAATGGCCATAAAATGCTAAGATGGGGGCAGTAGTTGTTTTTTTTTTAAGTAATTATTCTGAAATTACTAAGTGCAGCATCATGATACTATTAGAGAATATGAAACTTTTAGCAAGTTAAAAAATTGTAAAATGGAATAATTTTAAACCTAGAAGAAGTTTTGGTGTTTTAGTCGTCATCTTTTTAGAGAGGAGGAAAGTGAAGTAATGTTTTCTTTCAGCTTATTCAACTATTCAACTACTGAATATTTTTTAAAAGATTCCTTTAGTCCTTGAAAATAGAAATTACCTTGATAGAAACAGAAGGTATTTTATCATATTTTTTATTGTTGACGGTAATGAACGTTTGAAAATTCTCTTACCTAAATGAGCTGTGATGCCACTGATCTTCTGTGTGCTAAATCTATAATGGCTGATGTTAAATACGCTGGAGAAATGGGGGTCATGAGTGGGAGCAGGGACAACAGAAGCAACCAGTGTCTGTGGCTGTGTATTGTTCATCATTGACAACAGAATACCATACCTTTCATATGCAACTGGTGGCCTTCCCTCCCTGCCAGTAGCCTATTGTTAAAGATAAATGTTTGAAAACAGGAGACTTCTCCTATGAAACCATAAATCTTTGTTTGTGGTATTGTCTAATCTCTGTTGTAGGAATGGATCTGACATCACCATGTGAAAATTATGATTTCTTTCAACCCAAAACCAGAATGCAGACAATGATGAAGAAAAATTTCCTCTTTGTATTCAGGCAAATGTCACAATTGTGTATAATTCTGTTACCCATGTTGAGAAGCAAATGGACTGAGGGTTAACTATCCCTTAATTACAATTATCTTCCACGAGAGGTCATGGTTTATGTGCTCACTAAAGCAATTGAGCCCTTACTTCCTCTCTAGCTAATCCTGAGCTGGAGAATGCAAATGTCATCACTGTAATATTACAAGTCATGAAAACAAACCAGAAAAGAGGATTTTCATCCAAAGGTTCAAATCAAGTCCATATTTCCTGGTCCCCAATCACTTCCCCATGTTATTTCATCAAACATTTCCAGTGTACATCACACCTTGCTAGAAATGTCTTTTAAATTCCACTTGTCAGAGTGACATGATGCAAACGTTGTGCTTTATGGTAGGAAAACAACCTGCCACCTCCTTATCTGTGCATCCCTCCTACAATCCCTGAAACACCCTCCAAGGTAACAGTACTGCTTTCGTTAACCTCCCTTTTTTTTTTTTTTTTAACATCTGAGCATATGTTGGAAGCAATGACATCATGCAGTAACCTTCCTCTCTCAAAGAGCATGCAACACCTTTCAGACAAGATGCTCACAGTAAGCATTTACCATGCATCCTAACTCTTCCCTGAACAAGGGTAACCATCTCCACATCACCACAGAGATGTTCACTTACAGAATGTCACTCTATGATCTGATGGTGCAGCTGGGAATAGAAGCCAGAAGCCCTGGCTCTCTGTGAAGTGTTACAACTAGAAAACATTAGGCCTGTTTCTTCAACGAAGAAAGCTCCCTCTGGGAGCAGGCTGATGATCTGGCTAATGGGAGGATGGCTGGGGCTTCCTCAGCCCCAAGTGAGCACCCTTTCAGATACCTGCACAGTGGTTTCAGGCAGGTGTGACCTTTGCTGAGTAACTATTTCTATCAACACAGAGATGATCCTGCTCCATGTTTGACAGTAATATGGAGGCAATTTTCATATTTCAAACCAGAGAATTAAAGACTGGAGAACTGCCACTCTGTCTGGAAAATCCCAAACACATTCCTTGACTTATAAAACAAATCAAAACAGAACAAAACAAACGAACAAAAAACCCACTGTGAAACTTTATGAACATCAGGCAAAAAAAATTTACTTTTTCTTCTGAGGAATTAATAAATTTTTGTTGCTGTGAGTTGAATTAGATATTTTGGGTAGCTGCTTTAGGTGGTACTGTTAAAGCTTGAACATTCTGAATTTATTCAGACCTTGGAATCTGAGAGCTTCAGTACATCCCCCACTATGTCTTCTCTGTTCCCCTCAATCTACCAGCAGGGTTTAGCTTAGCATCATTCAGTTAAAATAAAAACATAATTAGGGCTTCCCTGGTGGCTCAGTGGTTAAGAATCTGCCTGCCAATGCAGGAGACACGGGTTCGTGCCCCGGTCCGGGAAGATCCCACATGCCGCGGAGCAGCTAGGCCCGTGAGCCATGGCCGCTGAGCCAGCGGGTCTGGAGCCTGTGCTCTGTGACGGGAGAGGCCGCAAGAGTGAGAGGCACGCATACTGCAAAAAAAAAAAAAACATAATTAGTTTTCCATCTGTATTTTCAGCTCAGAACAGGTTCTCAACAAATATTTGTTGACTATAATAATGAAAATTCTTGTCAAAACCCATGCCAGTGAAGGATGACTATTTCCCAGGCTCATTTTTTTGGGGCGGAAAACAATGCATTTTTAGAGAGAAGGGGGTAATTCATGTGATACTGAAGAATAATTTGATAATATCTGCTGCAAAAATATTTTGAGATATATCATTACTCATGCAGGCATAGGTGCTGTATATTGAACTGAGTATGTCCTTCAATGTGATTTTACTTTCCCATCCTGCACAGCTATTCTCCATTGATGTAACTAGCCAAGGTAATGAAGCCACTGTGTTGTTTTAATTTTTCAAAAAGGCAAGACCCAAAGGAGGAGTCAGAAATTTTTCCTTATAGAAATGCAGCATGAGAGTTAGGTTTTAAAGTTACTTTTTTTGTTTTTTTTGCGGTACGCGGGCCTGTCACTGTTGTGGCCTCTCCCGTTGCAGAGCACAATCTCTGGAGGCGCAGGCTCAGTGGCCATGGCTCACGGGCCCAGCTGCTCCACGGCATGTGGGATCCTCCCTGACCGGGGCACAAACCCGTATCCCCTGCATCAGCAGGCGGACTCTCAAACACTGCGTCACCAGGGAAGCACTTAAAATTACTTTTTATTCTTATTTGTAAAATTTCCCTATAAACTAACCATTCTTAAATAAGTCTTACAAGTTTTCAACTTAAAAAATTTCTTTATACTTTGTTAGTGATCTCTCCTTTTGGCTTGTTGATGCCCCCCCACCTTTTTTTTTCTTTTTTCTGTTGTGGTTTTATTTTGCCTTGTTGCAGTTGTTTCAATTATAGTTTTATTTTTCCTAATATGTTTTTTATCTTTCTAATTTTATTATGTTTCTTATACTTTGATATTGTACTGCTCCTTTTTTTCTTTCTTTCTTCTTCTTTTTTTTTTTTTTTACCACACCACAAAGCTTGCGGGATCTTGGTTCCCAGGCCAGATGTCGGTCCTGAGCTCCTGTTGTGGGAGCTCAAGTCTGAACCACTGGACTAACACAGAACCTCAGACCCCAGGGTATATCAGTCAGAGTGGAGTGAGGCCTCCCAGAGATCCTCATCTCAGCACCAAAACCCAGCTCTATACAAGTGCCTGCGAACTCCAGTGCTGAACGTCTCAGGCCTAACAATCAGTAACACAGGAATAGAGCACCACCCATCAAAAAAAAAAAAGAAATGACAAAAAAAATTGTTACAGACGAAGGAGCAAGGTAAAAACCTACAGGACCAAATAAATGAAGATGAAATAGGCAACCTACCTGAAAAAGAATTCAAAATAATGTTAGTAAAGATGATCCAAAATCTTGGAAACAGAATGGAAAAAACACAAAAAACATTTAACAAGAATCTAGAAGAACTGAAAAGCAAACAAACAGTGATGACCAACACAATTACTGAAATTAAAAATACTCTAGAAGTGCTTCCCTGGTGGTGCAGTGGTTGAGAGTCCACCTGCCGATGCAGGGGACACGGGTTTGTGCCCTGGTCCAGGAAGATCTCACATGCCACGGAGCAGCTGGGTCCATGAGCCATGGCTGCTGAGCCTGCGCGTCCGTAGCCTGTGCTCCACAACGGGAGAGGCCACAGCAGTGAGAGGCCCATGTATCACAAAAAAACAAAAACAAAAAAAACTCTAGAAGGAATCAATAACAGAATAATTGAGGAAGAAGAACAGGTAAGTGAGCTGGAACATAAAATGGTGGAAATAACTGCCAGGGAGCAGAATAAAGAAAAAAGAATGAAAAGACTTGAGGACAGTCTCAGAGACCTCTGGGACAACATTAAAAGCATCAACATTGGAATTACAGACATCCCAGATACAGAAGAGAAAAAGAATCTGAGAAAATATTTGAAAAGATTATAGTGGAAAACTTCCCAAACATGGGAAAGGAAAATAGTCAATCAAGTCCAAAAAGCACAGAGAGTACAATACAGGATAACCCAAAGAGAAACACATCAAGACACATATTAATCAAACTATCAAATATTAAATACAAAGAAAAAATATTGAAATCAGCAAGGGAAAAGCAACAAATAACATACGAGGGAATCCCCATAAGGTTAACAGCTGATCTTTCAGCAGAAACTCTGCAAGACAGAAGGGAGTGGCAGGACATATTTAACGTGATGAATGGGAAGAACCTACAACAAAGATTACTCTACCCAGCAAGGATCGCATTCAGATTCGATGGAGAAATTAAAACCTTTACAGATAAGCAAAAGTTAACAGAATTCAGCACCACCAAACCAGCTTTACAACAAATGCTAAAGGAACTTCTCTAGGCAGGAAACACAAGAGAAAGAAAAGACCTACAATAACAAACCCAAAACAATTAAGAAAGTGGTAATGGGAACATACATATGGATAAGTACCTTAAATGTAAATGGATTAAATGCTCCAACCAAAACACAGCAACTGGTTGAGTGGATACAAAAACAAGACCTGTATATGTGTTGTCTAAAAGAGACCTACTTCAGACCTAGGGACACATACAGACTGAAAGTGAGGGGATGGAAAAAGATATTCCATGCAAATGGAAATCAAAAGAAAGCTGAAGTAGTAATTCTCGTATCAGACAAAATACACTTTAAAATAAAGACTATTACAAGAGACAAAGAAGGAGCCTACATAATGATCAAGGGATCAATCCAAGAAGATATAATAATTGTAAATATTTATGCACCCAACATAGGAGCACCTCAATACATAAGGCAAATACCAACAGCCATAAAAAGGGAAATTGACAGTAACACAATCATAGTAGGGGACTTTAACACCCCACTTTCACCAATGGACAGGTCATTCAAAATGAAAAAACACAAGCTTTAAATGATACATTAAATGATACATTAAACAAGATGTTCTTCATTTATATTTATAGGACATTCCAACCAAAAACAGCAGAATACACTTTCTTCTCAAGTGCTCATGGAACATTCTCCAGGATCGACCATATCTTGGGTCACAAATCAAGCCTTGGTAAATTTAAGAAAATTAAATTGTATCAAGTATCTTTTCTGAATACAACGTTATGAGACTAGAGATCAATTAGAGGGAAAAAACTGTATAAAATACAAACACATGGAGGCTAAACAATACACTACTAAATAACCAAGAGATCACTGAAGCAATCAAAGAGGAAATCAAAAAATACCTAGAAGCAAATGACCATGAAAACACGATGACCCAAAACCTATGGGATGCAGCAAAAGCAGTTTTAAAAGGGCCATTTATAGCAATAAAATCCTAGCTCAAGAAACAAGAAACATCTCAAATAAACAACCTAACTTTACACCTAAAGCGATTAGAGAAAGAAGAACAAAAAAACCCCAAAGTTAGCAGAAGGAAAGAAATCATAAAGATCACATCAGATCAGAAATAAATGTAAAAGAACTGAGGGACACAATTGCAAAGATCAATAAAACTAAAAGCTGGATCTTTGAGAAGATAAACAGAATTGATAAACCATTAGCCAGACTTACCAAGAAAAAAAGGGAGAAGACTAAAATCAACAGAATTAGAAATGAAAAAGAAATAACAACTGAAACTGCAGAAATGCAAAGGATCATGAGAGACTACTACAATCAACTATATGCAGTAAAAAGAACAACCTGGAAGAAATGGACAAATTCTCAGAAAAGCACAACCTTCCGAGACTGAACCAGGAAGAAACAGAGAATATAAACAGACCAATCACAAGCACTGAAATTGAGACTGTGATTAAAAATATTCCAACAAACAAAAGCCCAGGACCAGATGGCTTCACAGGCGAATTCCATCAAACATTTAGAGAAGAGCTAACACCTATCCTTCTCAAACTCTTCCAAAATATAGCAGAGGGAGGGACACTCCCAAACTCATTCTATGAGGCCACCATAACCCTGATACTAAAACCAGACAAAGATGCCACAAAAAAGAAAACTACAGGCCAATAACACTAATGAACATAGATGCAAAAATCCTCAAGAAAATACTAGCAAACAGGATCCAACAGCACATTAAAAGGATTATATACCATAATCAAGTGGGATTTATCCCAGGAATGCAAGGATTCTTCAACATATGCAAATCAATGAATGTGATACACCATATTAACGAATTGAAGGAGAAAAATCATATGATCATCTCAATGATGCAGAAAACGTTTTCAACAAAATTCAACACCCATTTATGGTAAAAACCCTCCAGAAAGTAGGCATAGAGGGAACTTACCTCAACATAATAAAGGTCATATATGACAAACCCACAGACAACATCGTTCTCAATGGTGAAAAACTGACACCATTTCTACTAAGATCAGGAAAAAGACAAGGTTGCCCACTCTCACTGCTATTATTCAACATAGTTTGGGAAGTTTTAGCCAGAGCAATCAGAGAAGAAAAAGAAATAAAAGGAACCCAATTCGGAAAAGAAGACGTAAAACTGTTACTGCTTGCAGATGACATGATACTATATATAGAGAATCCTAAAGATGCTACCAGAAAACTACTAGAGCTAATCAATGAATTTGGTACAGCAGCAGGATACAAAATTAATGCACAGAAATCTCTTGCATTCCTATACACTAATGATGAAAAATATGAAAGAGAAATTAAGGAAACACTCCCATTCATCATTGCAACAAAAAGAATATAATACCTAGGAATAAACCTACCTAAGGATACAAAAGACCTGTATGCAGAAAACTATAAGACACTGAAGAAAGAAATTAAAGATG
>RJWK010039279.1:0-13065 GCA_004363435.1 Platanista minor | reverse complement strand
CTCCCATGGTAGAAAGGTTCAGCTATGTGAAAGCTGCAGGATGAGCATGCCAGGCAGGAGAGCAGTAGATACTAGGAGCCAAAGATCTTGATGCAGAATGAACTGATGATTGGGGCATATTTGAGGAGTAGAAAAAGTCCATGTGTTATGGATCCATAGTGCTTGCCATGAGAAATAAAGTCCTTTGACAACTCTGGCAACTCCAACTGATTGTATAATTTAGTTTAATAGTCAAAATGGCTTCTGGCCACTTACTCATTATCTGTCCAAGAATGTGATAAATTAAACCTCCAACTGACAAGCAATGGAAGGCATACTTAAAATGCAAAATGGCTGCATTTCAGGTGACAGGGAAAATCTGGGATTAACTATTGCCGCTACAATCTTGCAACTCATATTGTTACAAGGACACTTAACTAAGCCTAAACCAATCAAAAAATTAAAATAAATTCAGTGTCAGGCCAATGGTTCTCATGAAGAACTACACATCAGAATCATTTGTACAACTTTATAAAAATATAGGTTACTGGGCCTCTCCCTCAAAGGCTGATTCCAGGGGTTTGTAGTTTTAAAAAGCCCATGTGTAACACGCAACCAGTTGTATATTTTATTTTCTGGTAATATTTTGAAATGCTTGACAGTTAAATATGGTGGTTACATTTTTCTGAGATGTGACCCTTTAAATAATTTATAGGACTTGGAAACTAGAAAAACAGTGGCTCAGGGAAAGGATCAACAACCTTGTCAATAAATGCCAAGAACAGAATATTGATTTCTTGAAGAAAAATAAAAAAAGTATGTGTGTGTGTGCATTCAACAAGGGGTGTTTTTTTTAGTTTTCTATAATTTGAATTGTGCTATTGTTATATCTATTCTTTTTTTTTTTTTTAATGCACTTTAATTCTGGACTCTTCTAACGTTCCAAAATCAGCCTGTTATCACCTCAGCTAAGATAATCTCACTGAACATGTTATTGCAGCTTCCTGTTTCAGAATACTATCCACAGCATAATTCCTTGTCTGTGTCAGACCACCACTGACATTGTTGTGGCAGTTATTTGATTGTAGTAAGCCATTGAAGGATAATCAGAGAAGTATGATTTATGATCAAATCATGTGTATGATTTAGAATTCAACCTTAATTCTGCGAAGCAAATGCCAAGCATGACTCCTATTTCCTAGACTATCTTTTTTTTTCCTTTTTCTTTACTTCTTTATTTTTTCTTCCTCCCTCCCTCCCTCCCTCCCTCCCTCTTTCTCTTTCTTTCCCTCTTTCTTTCTTTCCTTATTTTTGCTCTTTTGGTGACCACGAATTTATTTCCTTATATTTAAATATTAAACATGTATAAAGTCTTGTGCAAGTGAATTTTAAGGTATAATAATACTGCCTACCTGTCTCACTAAGGATGCTGAAAGAATTAATGAGATAAGTCTATAGAAGGCATTGAGCTTCTCTGTGTGGAGAATGCGAAAGCAATATAAATGCAGTCATTTATACCTCAATAAATATATATTTAAAATTATATATATTCACCACCAATTTATTGTGACCCTGAAGTTTCATGTACTACTGCTATTTGTTCCATGCTCCGTTTCTATATAAAAACCTCAGCCTGACTATTTTCACGTTCTATACTTGTTTCTGGACTCTTTTACGTAAATAAAGTGAGATCTTAAAGTACTGTAAAAGTAATTTATAATAATCATAAACAATATTGAACACTCAGTATTTTTCTAGTCACTGAATAATGTTCCAGTCCATCATCTTCTTTTATCTTCACAATAACTCTAAGGATTAGGTAATACTTTTGCTATTTAAAGGTGGAGGAAACTCAGCTAATTTCAAATCACTTTGGGTTGCCTAAGGAAGGCTTCACAATAAGCGAGAGTTAAAATAGGAAAATATGAAATCGTTTTCCTGTATTCTGACAGGAGAAATACATGAGTAATAACTGAGTTTAACTTCACTTTTTCCAGAAAAAAATAGGATATCTTCCTATCGTTCTGGTTTAGAGACAGCTCAGCTTAGAGAAGGAAAGTTATTTCTGTCATCCCTGAGAATCTATGTTAGAGTGTATCTCTGCTGGCACCAATTTAAGAGATAATCTTACTCTTATACATGATTAAAATCGGATCAAAAGAGATCTTTGCTTGAAATTTAGAAGAAAGCACTGTATGTGGAATTATTTTATACCCTGTTAGCACAATGACATTGTATACTAAAAATCAGGTGAACATAACTAGAGGCAGCTGGGAAGTATCGTGTTAATCCAGAGTAACGGATATGGAGTAAAATGGAGGCATCCGAATTGCCACAGCAGTTTTGTCATACAAATCTAAAACGTTGTGATGGGATGAGGGATAAGGTGGTGAGGGAAGAGAAGAACAAACACTAGACAGAAAGAAACAACTTTTGTTGCACCCCAGCTGTGTCTGTGGACTAAGCTCTTAAAGCGTTCTCAGTACAATTGACTCTCACAGCAGTCTTCAGGGTTAGTTATCATTATCCAGATTTTTTTTCTGAAGAAACCAAAATTTAAAAGGAGACACATACATATTGCCCAACGTTCTGTAATTGCTAAGTGGAGGGGCAGAATTCACATTCAGGTCTGTATTATTCCACAGTTTATGGTCTTTCTCCTATATGACACTGATCTAAGATAGTTGCTTTCCCCTCCCACAGGATGAAAGTTGATTAGAAACATACACAAGTTACACACACACACACACACACATACACATACACACACCTTCCAGAAGTTTAACCTTCCAAAGTGACTAGATGAGTAAAAGCAAGCTGTTTCTGAGAGTGTAAATATAGGGCGGCCCATCCTCCCTTCTCCCTTTTTAAAATGTTTTCTCTTCCTGTTATTATTTGTCTTCAGCTTGAAAGCGTTAATGTACACCCGCAAAATGATTAGAGTACTCCTATTTCTTTCTTCGTTTCCACTTAAACTGTAACATTGTGCATTTAACTTTTTATTTTTACAATACCATCCAACTGCTTACCTTACAGGATGCAAAATGCTGCCAGCAAGTGTTTTGAACACTTCCCCACTGACTTTGTTCATGAAAAGAAGAGGTCAGTTGCGGTGGTTTTGCAAGAAAACTATCAGTCCCCTGTTAAAGATAATGAAAAGTACATAAGTACGTCGGTGTAAATGGTAGGCTTATCTCTTCCTGCAGTATCACCAACAAAAATGGTACTTGTGACTTCTGAGAGCAGCAGGTGCTCTTAATTTCGGTTAAGTCACTTTATTTTCGAATTGCACGGAATACTGGGATTGATGACGAAGTTATATGTCACCACGTGATGTAATCCAAGAGTGTAATCCAAGTAATAAACAACAGACATTTATAAGAAACAGATCACAGTAGGGGCACTAGACAGCCTTCAGCTGCAAAGCCACAGGACTCAAGAAAAGGAATCTGATCAGCTGAACTTACTCAGATGTTACAGGGGCTGGTAATGTGTCAGGAGGGAAATTGTAAAGATCCTTTCTGAAGACTATTTGGGAAGAGTACACAAAAATAGCTAATAATGAAATATGTGATTGTACAGGAATTCCCTCATGGCAAACTCATGCTATTAATACCTAAGAAGAGAGAGTAAATTGCCCTGTGATCATAGCTGCACATAGTGGCATCAAAGAAGGACTGCAAATAGAGATCAACATATAGATAACAACTACTTAGCACACTGGAGGCTCTGGTGGGAGGGTGGATATTAATAGCCAATGAGAGTCAGCTGAAAGCGATGCAAAGTGATGGGAGCTGCTCAGTGCAAGTGTCAGAGAAGAAAGAAATTGCTGGTTAAAGATCCATGAGCGGAGAAAGACTCTGAGACCATTAGTAGTTAGGAAGTTGGTAATTTTGCCCCACAGCGTGAGCTAGTCATTGCAAGTTCCCATGTCTGGAGTGGCCCCAGGGAAGGAAAGCTCTTCACAGCCCTGAAAATAAACAAAGGGCCTGTGTTCAGAGCAAGGTTTAAAGGAAACCGGAGCTGTTCTGAGGAGGCAGGTCCTGCCCCTTTCCACCCTTTAACAGTCAGGTGTATACGCAAGACACCTTCCACTTTCACTTTTGGATAGTTTTCACGAAACCTGAGTGTTTGTATTTTGGGTTTCTCAGCAGAGCTTTGTAACAAAGGGATCAGAGTTTAAAATTGAGACTGTGTAAACTAAAATATTAAATGAATTCTCGTTAAGTACTTTATATTTGCAATAACGACTTTACTTTGCAATACTTGTATTTGCAATAATGACTGATATCTTTAAATTATTTCCCCGGTGGGACTGAGGGATTGGAAACTTTGAGCAGAGAAAAACAACAAAAAGCAAATAAAAAAATTTAGTTTGAAATACAGAAGATGGAAGCACAGTAGGGGTTCAGTGAGGACAAATTGTTGTTGCTGTTGATATGTTTTGTTTTGCTCATATCCAACTGTAATTTTGGCTATCATTGTAAATTTTGCTTCATTCATTCAAAAGCATGTATGTATTAATACTAGGTCGTAGTGAGATGATAGTAAGCAGAGCAGACCTAGTCCTTACCTCAAAGAACAGGCAGTTCAACCGTTGGCTAACTAATTCAACAAACAATGCTACAATAAAGTATGATGAGCGCTGTGATAGTGAAAGTAAAGGGCTTCAAGAAATGCTTGGTGGAGGAGCTCAAGCCAGTCTAGGGGATTCTTAATCAAGACACCTCCCTGAACAAGAGATGTTTAAGCTGAAATTTAAAAAAAGAAAAAAAAAAAAGAAATGAAAGTAGGTTAACTATTTAGAATAGACAGTAAAGTTGATGTTAACTTATTAAGTTCTAAGAAAATTTAATTTCTCAATTTTTGGTGTTTTGATGTCATATGGTTTTAATGATAATTATTCCATTTATTTATCACCTGTAAACACCTTGGTTTGCGGTAAGCACATAGTGGTTAGCCAAATTGCTACGCAGAGAAAAATGTCCTTCTGATCACTTTTGCTTTCCTTTTCTTTCAAACTTTGTTGGGATATAATTCATATACCATGAAATTTACCATTTTAAAGTACAAAAGTTAGTGTTTTTAATATATTCATGAGATCAGTGACCATTACCACTATCTAATTGCAGAACATTGTTGTCATCCCAAAGAGAAACCACTACCCATTAGAGTCACTGCTCCCAGCCCTCTCCTGCACTCCTTCCTTTAGGAACAGCGAATCAAATATCTGTCTCTATAAATTTGACTGTTCTAGAGTTTCCAATACCTAGAATCATACAGTAATATGCGATTTAGTGATTGACTTTCTTCACTTAGCATAATATTTTTAAGGTTTACCCATGTTGTGACTCTGTCTTTATGCCAAGTAATATTCCATTGTATGGATTTACCACATTTTGTTCATTCATCACTAGATAAGTCTTTTGGCTTTTATGATTGGTGCTACTATGAACACTCATTTACAAGTTTTTGTGTGGACATATGTTTTCATTTCTCTCGGGTATGTTATCGAATGGATTGGGTCCTGCTCCTCGCCACTTAAAAAATGAATACTCTAGAGATAAAGAAAGGAAAGGTGCCTTTAATCAAAACGCTGGCAATCTGGGGAGATGGTGGATTCAACATCCCCCAGAAACCACCTCCGAAGATTCTGCTCGGGTCTGAAAGCTTTTAAAGGGAAGAAAGGAAGTAATCTCAGTTAATCATTGGGATAGGGGTCAGAGTTGTCACCCTCTCCCACTGTATGCAGGCTCAGTGATTTCCTGTATCTTCCTCTAGACGCTTTCTCGTTCACACAGTTTGTTCTTGAGATTACTGAAGGCGAAGCTAGGGAAGAGATCTGGTCATCTGTTAATTACTTATTCTTCATTTCTACTTCTTTGATCTATGGAAAGATCAGACAAGTTAGGCACCGTTTCGTGTGATTCAAAGATTTGAAAGGTGTGCTTGAGCCAGAGATGAGTAGAGCATGGAGGTGCCTGGTTTAAAAGTTAGTTACAATATAGCTTTGCTAAAGCGCCAGTAAAAGGGGCTTCCTACGGAGGGCAGTTTCCTACAAAGAGCTGCTTACATGTATATCTAGGAGTGGAGTTGCTGGGTCATGTTGATAACTCTCTGCTTCCTTTTTGATGTACTGCCAGCCTGGTTACCATTTTGCATTTCCACCAGCAGTGTTTTGCTTTCTTTTTATAGACTCCAGAGGAACTAGAGGATGTTTCTGACCTGGATGAAGATCACGAGGTCCGCAGTCACACCAGTGTTCAGACTGAAGGGAAAACTGACCGGGTGAGTCCCCTCCCTGCGGGGAGAGCTGTGCGCCATGCCCTCTCCTGGTCAATCCAGGCAGCCTCTCACAGTAGGGATTCCTGGATATGGGGCTGGTCTTGTAAAGCACAGGGAGAAGAGCCTTAGAATGCAGGGGCAGCATCATGAGGGGGATGGTTTCCTCTACCTTGAGAGCTCACAGTGAGGCCATTTCTGGTTAGGCAGTGAATCACTCCGTACTACTTTTGGTCTTTAGAGCAGTCATGGGAATATCAAAGTGAAATTTGTCCCTGTTTGTTTAGAGTAGAAAAGAGAAACCACGAAGCTGTAAATATACTTGGAAATTCTATGGGAGAAAAATCAACTTCTGAGGCAATATTCCTTTACTTTTCTTCCTTTCTACAATGCTTTCTTCTGGCCCCGTCAACACACACACTCACTCTCCGATGATGTTCATCAATTTTTGAATTACTCTGAGATGTTCTATTTCACTTTATTTACACCCAGTGCTTGGGAGTTTGTGAAAGTTTGATTTCCTAGCTACTGATAGCTTGCAACTGGAGAACAGACTATAGAAGTTGAGTCTGAAAGCCAGGTAGTATAGCATAGTGGCCAAGGCTGCCTGGGAATACATCTAAATCAGCCACTTCCTTGTTGGGTTACTGGGAAATTCACTTAGCCTTTCTCTACCTCTGTTCTCTGATTTGTAAAGTAAGTATACTAACAGTATTCTCTATATGAGGATTACTGTGCAAATCAACTAAATTAATGAATAGAGCACTTAACACAGTGCCTAGCTCTTGGTAAGTTCTCAATAATGATTATTGAGAATGAACTAAGTAGCAGTAGTATCATTAACATCATCATCATTATTATTATTATTTAATTAGTTAAATTCAGTGTCATAAAATTTGGAGATGTATGAAACAGATAAATTTAGGAAAGTCCTGTGTTTTCAAATACTCAAATTGCCTAGAACAGGTATATGTCAGGCACAATACCTGTGTTTTATTAGAAATGTTTGTCATCTTGAGTTTTTATTTCTTGCTGATTATTTGATCTTTAAGTCCTGTAGTAGCCAGGGGACACAGAGCACTAACAGGAGTTAGTTTCCTTCAACTCTGGTAGGCATTCTCGGTAGGAGATCAAATCTTACAAATGGCAGTGGAATTGGAAATGAATTTTTGCAATGGTAAACTTTGCTTACGCTTTCAGTGAAGTGAATGATCCATGCGCTTTGGCTGCGGCTGAGCCACTGGAGGCAGAGCATATGTGTCAGGGCACACAAAGTAACTGTGCTTAAAATAAAGGCAACTTTTAGGATGCTAGGATTAATATAAACATGCCCTAGTTCTCATTCTGCCTTATCACATGTAGACAATGAAACCTGGGTTAAGAAACTTAAAATTTAGAAAGTTCAAATTCCTTCAATCTGAAAAATGAGAATACTACACCTTCTCACAGCATCGTTCATAACTCCAAAGAAGGCAATGCATACGAGAGTGTTTTATAAACTTAATTATATGCTGAGAAGAGAAGGTTCTTCTTCTTATTATTATTTATATTTTTGTTCTTGGAAAAACAGCAGCTGAATGACCACTTGCCCATGGTGGTTGTAAAGCTGATGATCTCCACGGTTCCAGATCTTAAGACTCTTTCATAGCAGCCACTGCTTTGTAACCTTGTGGCAATCACCCTGAATCCTGGCTTTGTGTTCCATTGTGCAGTTTCCTGACAGTCCAGTTCATCTGGAATGCCTATGGGCTATACCCTTACCACTATCTAGTAAAAGAGATCCATCACCATCAAATCTACTGGAAGCAACATTATATTCAACCCAGCCACTCTCTGCTTTTGTAAATCTTCCCCGCACATTCCAGATAGCTTGGATTTTATTCACTTCCTGCCTTGAGGCTTTCCTGTAATTGCTGTGTGGAATCCCTCCGGAAGCAAATCAGATCATCTAATACATACACAACCTTATGTGAGGCACTAACACCTCCCAGAACAACTCATAACTCTTCCGTGCCTTGGATGCACCATTTAGCAGTGCATTTTCCACAAGTCCTCAAAAGTTCCGCAGGGGATCAAGCCAACTCCAACAGCAGTGACCAGCTTGATAACATATCTTTGGATTGGCTCTCCTTTCTTTCCTGATTCATTCTTAGGCTCCTAGTTCTGTTCCTTAAGATCTGTTCCCCCAGATAAACTACCTTCCATTCTTAGTCTCTGCTTTGGGGTAAAATGAGAAAAGGTAGTCACATCGCATGTACCATTTATTTAATTACCATGTTAACTATGCTATACTGCTATTATTATCCCAGTTTTACTAATAAGATCACTGAGGCTCCGATTTATATAATTTGTCTAATAAGTGGTTTATGTTTCCACACTAAGAACTTTAGTGATTACCACATGTCGGTTTACTTAGGACACAGAGTTAGCAGAATGAATCCTTTACTAAAAAGCAGACAGAGAACCCCACCACAGCAAACCTGATAGATCATCGGTGGCATGACAGAGAACAGAATTAAGGACACTACAGCAATCTGAAAGAAAGGAAGAATACAAATTTTTTTTTTTAATTTAAAGGATAATTACTGTACAGTATGGATAACTTAACTCCAATAACACCCTCTTATTGAATATCTATCTTGTGAGTTTGTCACAACAGATTCTGCTCTCATACCGGAAGTTTATATGACTAGCCAAGGAGGATAGCTCAAATCTGTCCTCCACCTGAATCACCTGACCAGAACTAAGATCATGTTTAGATAGGTTTTATGTTCTCTCCCAGGCATCTTATATCCCTAATAGTCCCATATTTCTTATAACTGCATCCCTGTACTTAGAGTATATTCATATGTTCAGTCTTTTTTATTTTATTTTATTTTTTATAAATTTATTTATAAAATACATATTTATCTTTGGTTGCGTTGGGTCTTCGTTGCTGGGGGTGGGCTTTCTCTAGTTGCGGCGAGCTGGGGGCCATGCTTCATTGCGGTGTGCGGGCTTCTCATTGTGGTTGGCGCAGGCTTCTCATTGCGGTGGCTTCTCTTGTTGTGGAGCACGGGCTCTAGGTGCGCGGGCTTCAGTAGTTGTGGCACGTGGGCTCAGTAGTTGTGGCGCACGGGCTTAGTTGCCCCACGGCATGTGGGATCTTTCTGGACCAGGGCTTGAACCCCTGCATTGGCAGGCGGATTCTTAACCACTGCGCCACCAGGGAAGTCCATATGTTCAGTCTTATGGCCATTTGAGACTCTGTATTCTATCCAGCATTTCCTGAAGTTTGTGTCCACTGGCCGGAGTATACCTTTTGACATATCTGCCAAATACCATTAATTTGAGAAGATACCGTAAAATTTTGAAGTGGAATCTGTCGAGAATTTTTTGAATACTCATGCCATGCTCAATGAAGAATTCCTTGTCACTGCACAAGACAAGCGTTTGGGTTCCTTTTTATTTGCAGCTGTTACTGAGGAGTAAATGCCTTTTTGCTTCTTGGATTATGCAGACTCTGCTCTATCGAACATGTACTAGAACCAGTCTTAGGCACTGTTTAGTAATGGAGTGACAGTTATTTATTATCATTTTACTTTCTGCATTTCACTCGCAGTAGCTTTGGCTCAACATCATCTGTTACTGCTGTCATTGGTGGCGAATGCCCCAGGGCATTGGTCTGTAACCAACAAATAATGATTTAGAGTCCACAGTCAATGAAAGCAAAATACTAAAAGACCAATAGTGCATGCCTTATGAGATGGCAGAGGAACAGCGGTGGAAATTAGTGATTATCTTAATTATTAAACATGAATATTCACTGGACTGATCCTGTGGTTATATCCAGTGATCAGGCATTCCACGGTGATAGGTTTACAGAGCATTCTTCAGAGCTCATTGTTTATTCTGTGTTTATTCTGCTCATGCCCTTAGCAAGGATAAAATAGACATCTTTTATCTTAAAAACTCAGAAAGAAATTAAAATAGACTAAGAAAATAAAATTCTTAAACTCACTGATAATAAGATGTTTTTGTAAATCCTAAAAGCTTCTTAAAAATTTTATTAAATATAAGTTAAGCCATATTTTCTATTTAAACAGAAGCATGTCATTTACCATTAACACTTTATAGTTTATAGAATATTTCCAAATTGCTGTCTTATTTAACAAAAGCCCTGGGTTTTGGTTTTTAATTTTTTCTTGATTTTACTAATTAGGGAATTAGACTCAAAGAGTTTCAGTAGTTTATGCAAGTCATATAGAAATGGGGCCAAATCCCAGGTCTTCTGATACCAGCCACACTCTTTCCAGTGTAGCGTGCTTGTAAACTTGGGTAGAATCTCATAATCCCTTAAGATTTCATTGCTGTACTATCGCTACGGCCATATTATGCTGTCAATATTGTAATTCCTCTAACAGAAAGATGACTCGTGAAACTGAAGTCCATAAGCCTTAGTATCAGCTCTAAGTCTCACAAATTTCTAAATGTCCCAGTACTACAGTCTCCCATCAATAACAAAATCAGTTTGTTGGTTACTACTTGGAAACTACGTAGCGATGCCCAGACCCTGATCGTCTCCCTGGTGGATCACTTTGCACTAATGAGATGGATTCTACTCAAGTAGAATCACACCATGGAGGAATTTCCTGGGCAGCAGTCTGGGGTCTCCAAGCAAAGGATCCAGAGACAGAGTCAGTTACTCCTTACACAGCCTCTTATCACATTGGCTTCTGTGGCATTTGAATAAAGGGAACATTCTAATTTTTAGAAATTTTCCCTGGTTTATCATGGGCAATTTGGGCAGCAGTAGCCATAGATACTCAGGAAATTGCGAGTGTCAGCAGGGTGGTGGCTAAAAGTATATTCCTCAAGCCTACCTAGGAGACAACTGTGGATTTAGAAAGACTCAATAAAATGGATTGAAAGAGTTTTGTGAATAGAATGGGTGAGAAAGTGACTTGCCTTTTTTGGCCCTGCTATATAAATAGAATGTAGAAGTTAAAAGTATGCACTTTGGGGTCACATAAACTTTGGTTCAAATCAGGGTTCTACCAATTACTATCCATATGACCCTGGGAAAGTTAGTTTATACTTCTAACTTACAGTTTTCCCATCTGTAAAACTGTGATAATAATAATATCTATTATTACTAATAGATGGAATGGGAGAAATGGGTAAAGCGGGGTCCAAAATGCTCAAAGTAAGGGTGAAGAAAATAGTGTCTGTTTTATAGTTGTTTTTGGAGATTAGATATACGAAGATTCATTTCTCACACAACGGAAATGCTCAGTAAATTTTGATTTTTACAAAAATAAATTTCAAGACATGTACAGATTTGTGTGTGCTAATGGTATACTCTACTTCCTCTTGAGTAGTTCAAGGAGCCTTGTAAATACAAATCTCTCAGTCTTTCAATATAAGACTGCTTTGGTCTCCTGGTTTTGTGGGGTAAATATTTAGCACTCTATTACCAAAAAATCTTTCGAAATTTCTTTTTTCCTCAGGAGGGGGACATATCTGGAACTTCCTTAAAAGGTTGAAAGGAAGATGGTATTAATATGATTCTTAATGATGCTAGCACTTTTATGTCCATTTATATTCATGATGTAGAACTGAAAGAATGATCACAAAAAGGAAATTTTGATAGTAGGAACAGAAAGTTTTACCCCAAAGTTGTCGAGTTCTTATTTTCTTCAGTGAATTTGGAATGCTTGGCCCTGCACTGGGAGTTTTTCTTCTTTGTGGAATTATGGTAGCTTGGTGATCTGTTAGTTTCTATCTTAGAGTCCTCAGTTACCTTCAGCAAGGTATATAGGGCTTAATTTTCTAGTTTTATGGTACATACTCATAAAAACAGAAAAAAATCATCCTCATATTTTATAGGATGCATGTTGGAGACAGTTTTGCAAGTAGTCATTTAAAATCACCTTTCTCTACCCCTGTCCATGACGGACAGATGTTCTAGAGATTCTTCCCTCTGCCTAAACAGCTTGAAAGCCACTAAGGTCTAAAAACGAAAGCAAAAAGTCTGTTCTGCCTTACACAATTTTTTTTTTTGCGGTACGCGGGCCTCTCACTGTCACTGTCGTGGTCTCTCCTGTTGCGGAGCACGTGTGACAGGCTCCGGACGCGCAGGCTCAGCGGCCGTGGCTCACGGGCCCAGCCGCTCCGCGGCACGTGGGATCTTCCCGGACCGGGGCACGAACCCGTGTCCCCTGCATCGGCAGCCGGACTCCCAACCACTGCGCCACCAGGGAAACCCTGGCTTACACAAGGTAAACTTTGATCATAGTGTCTTATAGATAAGGAGTGAAAAAGGGAACTCATTTAACAGTGCTGAATAGGGCCAGATTTTTATTTGAAGGTATTTGATGCTGTGGTCTCTAATTACTGAAATTAAATTTAATGAATATAACATTAAAAACAAACACTTAAAATTTTGTAATTTCAGCTGTAGTCATATCATATTTCAGCATGATAAAGTTATGACACCTTTTTAAAGATTCATCATATTTACTGATGACCCGGAATTAAAGAAATTGTGACTTGTAGTCAATGTGATGACTAATATTTGTCCTATCTTTAACATTATGCACACTTAAGAACCTACAATTTGTAAACTGGCCCTGCCTTAAAGAATATCACTGAGGCCATTGAGTCTCTATACGCTCTATAAATAGAAGTAAATTAGGACAGAAATAAGAACAGCTGCTGGGTTACTCAACACAACTCCAAAATGTCAACAGCAGCAAATGAATTGGAGCATATCAAATCTTAAAATACTGGAGGTGATTCTTGGTATCAAAAAAAAAAAAAAAA
>RJWK010039278.1:0-20456 GCA_004363435.1 Platanista minor | reverse complement strand
CAGTCAAGGCTGCTGGCCTGACATCCTCCCCTGGGTTCTGCTAGTTCTGACTCCCAAGATGACACAGAAATAACCTCTGCCTCCTTCTCGCATTTGACAGCTCTGTAGCTATTTGAGGGCAGCTGGCCAAATTCCAGGACTGCATCCGTGGTTCCCAACCGAGTTGGGTTGTATATGACAAAGTGTCCTGTCCTCACCACCCTATGCCCTTCTCACCTGGCCAGAGCTGACTGCACTGCCCCGCACAGGCTAGGGCTGCAGAGCTCCGGGCACTGCCTCCCATGCCCGAGGGCAGTGTCAGTGCTGTCGTGGCTACAGCACACTGTGGAGCCGGGAGTCTGCGGTTACCTCGCCCCGATTTTTCACAAACCCTGGAGTCAAGCGGGGCTTACTTAATCCAGCTTCTGAACTTGGTGCAGTATTTGATAATTAACTGCTGCATTTTGTTCTAGGGTGTTGCCCATAGCTGGCAAGATAATTTTGAACCCTGTGCCTGTCGTTTCTGACTTTATTCCCACATTTGGGCAAAGGGGCAGGGTGGAGACCCATCTCAGCTCTTCTGGGGTTTGGTGTCCGTCTCCTAATCTGCACTTTCCGGTCACACTCTTTCAGCCACCTGGAACCCTACCTGCCCCACACCCAGCCGTGTGTGCCCATGTGTCCCCAAGAACCCCAGAAGAGGCATATGTGAAACCTGGCAGAGGCCTGGCCTCTGTGACACACTCACAGGGATGAGAGCCCCTCTCTCCGGAAGGCATCCTGCGCCCGCTGGGGCGGCTCTAATGACCAAGCTCTCTCTTGCATCCTGAACATTCTCCCCGTGGGCAAAGCCAGCAGTCCTCTCTCATGAGGGGAAATCAGCCTATGGGTATTCGTTTTTTTTTTTTTTTTTTAATGGTGTTGATTCATGTCTTTTTAAAAATTTTTTTATTTACTTAAAAAATTTATTTATTTATTTATTTAGGCTGTGTTGGGTCTTTGCTGCTGGGTGCGGGCTTTCTCTAGTTGCAGTGAGCGGGGGGCTACCCTTCATTGCGGTGCGCGGGATTCTCATTGTGGTGGCTTCTTTTGTTGCTGAGCATGGGCTCTAGGGTGCTCAGGCTTCACTAGTTGTGGCATGCGGGCTCAGTGGCTGTGGCTCGCGGGCTCTGGAGCACAGGCTCAGCAGTTGTGGCGCATGGGCTTAGTTGCTCCGCGGCATGTGGGATCTTCCTGGACCAGGGCTCGAACCCGTGTCCCCTGCATTGGCAGGCGGATTCGTAACCACTGCGCCACCAGGGAAGCCCCCACGGGTATGCTTGTTCTTAAAGAGTCCCTTCTCTCTGAGGTGTGTCTTCCTGTTTGAAGGACTGTGGGCCCCTCACTGCTCTCACACCATCTCAGCAGGAAGTGGCAAGCATCAGAGGACAGACCTAGGGATCTGAGTGCCTGGGCTCAGACCCTGTGCCACTCTGTCCTAACCATACGGCTGTGAGCAGGGTGCTTGGCTTCTGGTGCCTCAGTTTTAGAAGCTGCAAAATGGAGCCAATACCTGCATCTCCTTTATCGAGTTGCATGTGGGTTAAAGGGCTTGGAACTCTGCCCTGAGGTTCACCATCTCTGGTAAGCGGCCCTGTTCCTCATGGCTTCTTGCAACTATGGAAAGGATGGCGTGAGTGGTTACCTGCAGGGGGCGAAGTGGGGTCCAGCCAGCTGCCAGCCCCTCCCTCCTTCCCAGGGTTCTCGTTAGCCTGTGGTGTGGGTGCTGGCGTGGGGTTGGACGCTGGGCGCCGAGGGGGGTGGGACACACGTGCTCCCGGCTCTCAGGGAGCTCCCGAAGGCCAACAAGATGCCCACGATGAGACACACCGTGGTAGTGGGAGCCTGTGCCCGGGCGCCATGGGTGCAGGGCCAGGAGACTAGTGCAGATGCAGGCAGCCAAGGGCACTTTCAGGAGGAGTTCTGGGTCAGACAGTGAAAGACAACAAGCTTGAGGAGAGCAGCTTCTGACCAGGGCATAAGTAAAGATTAGTTTATCCTGCCGTGAGTAAAGTTTTGGAAACCAAGGGCCGGGAAGGACACTGGGAGTCACTCGCCCTCCCCCTCCCTTTCTGCCACTCAAATCACCCCCCGCCGGCGGGTCTGTGCCCTGGTACTTCTCCGTGCCGACGACAGGGCTGGGTCAGGCTTTCTGCTGCCTTTGGGCCCTAAGGCCTCCGTAACTTGCTTTGCTGCAGCCTTTGTTCTGTCTGCCTTGGCTGCTCTGGGGAGAGCGGATGCCAGTTCCCTGTCCTCAGGCAGGAAGGGCAGTGCTGCGCGAAGCAGCCTGGCGTCTCTGGCCCCAGAGCCCTGCCCAGAATGGAAGCCACGTGGTGTTATGTCCCTTTACGTGTGGTAAATGTAGTGATGTGTGGCTGGGTGACAACTCTCAAATGATAAGCGCCAGGGACCTCCCTGGCGGTCCAGGGGTTAGGACTGGGTGCTTTCACTGCCAGGCCCCGGGTTCAATCCCTGGTAGGGGAACTAAGATCCCACAGGCCCAGCAGCATGGCCAAAAAAAAAAAGAAGAAAAAAGTAAGCAGCAAGGAGAGGTGCTAGATTGGGAGGAAAGGATAAACGTCAGGAGGACAGCTCCAGGCGCCCCAGCAGGCAGTGGGCATTTAGCCGTCTTCAGCCTGGCTCTTCCTCACAGAAGCCTCAGAACCCACCGGGGCTGAGCAGGCCCCGATGTGTAACTGTGGAGCAGCCCAGCTTCAGACTGTGGCTCTTGGCCCTGCCTGCACCCAAATCACCGATTCCCAGCATCCCCCCACCCACCCCAGCCCTGTCAGCTTTCTCCCTGTGACGGGCCTGGGCACCTCTGTGTTTCATCAGGCTCCCCGGGCTCCCATGGCAGAAGGGCTCGAACAGAGAGGGGAGTGTGGGACCGGAGACTGGCGGTGAGGGGCAGGCGCGGGGGGAGGGGCACGTGTACGGGTTTGGGGCATAGGAGGCCCTGGTGTGAGAGGGAAAAGCTCTGGGCTGGGAGCCAGGAGCAGCCGGTTCTGACCTGGCTTCGGGGGACTTGCCTCTGTCCAGCCTATTTTCAGCAGGTGGCACTGGATCAGGGCTTCCTGACCAGGAAAAGAGGAGCGAACAACACACTCGCCCTGAAAGGTTTTAAACAACGCAGGCCGGGAATCCTGGCCACCCTACCCCTGAGCCCTCCCGGGGTGCACGTCCTGGGAACAGGTTCAGAGTTGGCCCATGAGTCTGTGCCTGTGTGTGTGGCATCATCAGAGCCCCAGATGGGCCGAGACCCTCCCCGCCGAGGGTACGGTCATCAGCCTGGCTCATCCTCGGTTCCCCAGCTACCAAGCGGGTGAGAGTCAGGACTCCAGAAGCCCTGGCTGTGGTCACCCCATCAGCAAAGCCCGGCAGGTGGGGCTGGGCGGGGGCTCACCCTTGTGTGCAGCGAGCAGGGGCGCGATGGTGCTCTGGTGCCACACGGTGACCAGCAGCGTCCAAGGCAGCACGATGAGGACAATCGCAAGGATGTCCCGTCTCTTCGGCATCTCCAAGGCTGGCTGGGCCCACAGCTCCTCGTTACCTGAGCGACGGCAGCGGACGGTGGCGAGCACAGGGGAGAAAAGAACAGGAATGGGCCGGGTGGGCCAGGCACGGGGCAGCGGGAAGCTGAATGCTGGCCAGCAGGCCTGACCACGCTCGCAACCCACCCATTGCCGAAGCAGGTCTGCGGAGTCCGGCCCTACCGGAGTCTGGTGGGTGTTGCCTTCTGGGGTGGGTCAGGAACCCTGCAGGGTGGACACCTGCAAGAGAGAGCAAAGGTGGCGGCCAGAGGCCTGGGCAGAACGGGCCCCCGCCGGCTGGCTCTTGACGCACAGCATCGTGTTTTCAGGGTGGAGCCTGGCTTCTGTCAGTCCGTGGGGTGCGGCCAGCCCCTGTCCTCACAGGTGGTGGTGGGTTCAGACAGGGTGTCTGAACTCAGGGTTCAGGGTTCAGACACGCCTGCCTGGGCTTAACCTCAACTCACATCTGTCCCTCAGTTTTCTCATCTATGAAAGGGGCGCCTTCAGCACCTACTTCCCAAGGCTTCTGGGAATTAAATGCGTTAACACCCGTGGAGCCCATGGGCCAGCACCAGATGGACACAGCAAGCACTCGGAACGAGTCAGCAGCTGTGATGGTTATTTCACAGCCTGGATTAAGGAGTCGGTGCTGGGGTGGACCCGGGCAGGATCTATTCTTGCGAAGCCCCCGTGGAGGTAGGGCAGAGGCCGGGCGCTGCAGCTGGGCGTCAGCCAGGAGACATGCTCCCGGTGGGGCTGCTACGTCCCGGGGAGACGGCGCTCAAATGGCAGCAGCAAGGGCTCCAGGAGAGGTGCCCTGTGGGGAGAGTTCCCCTCCGGCCCGGCTGTCCACGTGCCAGAAGACAGGCGCTCAGCCTCCGGACCGCCATGGAAACTGTCACATCCCAACGTTCAGCTTCCTCCTCACTTCTGAGCTGAGTGCCGTGCAAGACGCAGCTGGGGTGCACAGGGGGAGGCGTGAGGGAGGACAGCCATGGGCGGCCCTGGCCTATCCCGGTGTGTGGGCCACCCCAGTGCCCAGCACCGGCACACCCAGCCCCCGAGGCCTCTCGCTGCGCACCCAGCCCCAGGCAGACGCGCATCCATCTCCCGCGGAGCTGAGAGCCAGGGCTGAACAGGATCTGGGCTCCCGTTTTGGAAGCAGTGCGTCCTCCTCCTCGCCTGGTTCTCTCTCTGCCAGCAATCCCCATGCCTGGTGCAAGAACCGTGTTGTCTTCCAGTGACGGGCACTGCGGTCTCCCGGGGTGGCCCCACTGCCCCTGCCACCCCTGGCTCCATAGCCTCCTTGGAGGCAGATGGTGCACAGCCCGCCCCCCTGCCACCAGGGTTAAACGGTGCAGGCCCAGAGCAGGGAATGATCCTGGGGTGCGAGCTGTCTCCTTCACACTCCTTGTCGTGGCCCGAGCAGGTGGGGGCCCAGAGTCCCACCCAGGATGCCTGTCTGGGTCTCCTGTGCTGCGTGAGCTTGTGCTACATCCCCACCCAGCCCCTGCCCTGCTCCAAAGCCACAGGCAGGGCTGCGAAGGGCTGGGTTGGGGCCTCGGTTTGGCGGGGCTGTCTCAGGCCACGTGACGGGGGTCAGAGGCGCTTCCAGCAGGGCTGGCTGGGAGGTCTCCTCTGGTCCTGTGATGGCCCTGGAGCTTTTCCAGGCATCCTGGTCTTGGGGAGGCTCTGGTTCTTGGGGGGAAGCCGTGGGGAGCTGGCCTGCCCTGGCACTCAGGCAGCTGCGCTGGGGTAGCCTCCAGCCTCTGCCCCTCCCTCGGCCGCCCGGGCTGCAGTTTGAGCAAAGAACAGCTGGTGGGGAGCATTTGTGGGGCCAGAGACGCACTTGACACTCCACGTTCAGTCTTCCCAACGCCTGGGCTGCAGGCGCTGACCTCGACCCCTTCCACCTGGAGTTTGCAGAGGCCGTGAGGGTCAGCATCTTGTCCAAGTGACCGTCGGCATGCAGTGGAGCCAGACCTGAATCCAGGCCCTTTGGGTCTGAGCTGCATCAGGAGCTCGGGAAGGAGGGTCAGGCCCCTAGGGGGGTCAGGCCCAGCAGCCCCCTAGGGGGAGCAGGAGGGGGCCTAGGAGGGGAAGAGGGGTCCTGGATGCAAGGGCCTTGGAGGGAGGCTGATCCCATCCGCTCTATCTGGTCAAAACATCTATGAAAGGAAGGGGGTGGGGTGGGCAGAAAAGCTCTAAAAATAAACTTAGCCATAAACCCAGTTGTGCATTAAGTACTCTGGAAGCCATTACGGCTTGAAAACCCCATAACTTTAATGGAGGCTATTATAAGCATAGCAGCAAAATCATGGAGCGAATTACCAGGCGGTTATTAAGCAGAGCAGGGAGAGCCCCCAGCCTTGGAGAGCACCAGCTGGCCAGCAGGGGGCGGGTCTGAGGGAAATGGGGCCTGGGGTTGGGGGTCAGGGAGCAGAGGCCTGGGGGGACCTGGGGTGGGAGCAGGGGAAGCTACCCCAGACCCAGAGGCCCAAGTCTGAGATGGGTCTGCAAGGATGACCACTGGCCACGGCCCACTTTTCCTGCCTGGCCCTGGAGGGGTGGTGGGCAGCCTGGCTGTGGTCCAGGCTCAAGCAGCCGCAGACCCAGGGCTGCCCTGGGCCCTTGGTGGGCACAGGCAGAGGAGTCAGCGAAAAGATGGAGGAGGGGCTCGGCCGTACACAGAGCCAGGAGGAGGGGTGCGGCAGGGAGACTGCGGTGCTTGAAGCAAGGTCCTGCCGGCGAGAGCGAGGGTGGGGCCCGGTGTCCACTGAGGCCAGAACTCCCCACCAGCCACAGCAGTTCGTGTCCGTGACTGGCCCCCGCCGCCCAGCCCCTCAGCAAGTGCAGACGGGGGGCCTCGGCTGGACACAGACAAGGCTGTGCTGAGGGGCGTGTGAGCCCAGTGGGACGGCAGAGGGGACGTGAGGGGGCGGGACAGTGCTCTGGCTTCCCCGCCCAGGGCCCCTGCTTGTCCTCCTCGGCCTCCACCCCCATCTCCACACACAGGGCTGGACTGGGAGGTTCTAATGAAGTTTCAGTTCTGCCATTTTAGCACCTTGAGGCTGAGGCAGGGCTCTGGTGAGAAAATGGGGTTGGGTGGCATTCAAGGCCAAAGCCAAAGCAAGAGGCCAGCCTAACAGCTTTCCAAGGAGCCCGGTCATGATTCATGGGCCAAGCAGCCCTGGAGATTGGCCACGTCTGGAGAGACCTAGTTATAGGAAGTTGCCTATAAGTTTTAGGGTGTCATGGGTTGTGAGAACCAGGGGGTGTCTGGGACCCAGATGGGGGGCCCCAATGTGTCCAAGGCTGGGCTGTAGCCAGGCAGGCTGGACAGGAGAGGCTGGGCCTGGGGAGGCAGGGCCAGGGCGAGGTTGGCTTCAAGGCTGGACGATTCCAAATGCATGGATAGGCTGCCTCCTGAGCTGCAGTATTCAGACAAAAACCTCACCCGCATCCCAGTACCTGCAGAGGAGGTTGGTTTAATTCCATTCAGCAAATATTAGTTCAGCATCCGTGGTGGGTAAGGTCCTGCTGGATTCCCCGGACCACACGGCAGCAGGGAAAGGGGCTTCACATGGTTCCGGGGAGGTACTGCGGAGATGGCGTGTGCATGTGTGTGGCGGAGGTCAGTTTCACACAGACCACCCCAACCCTCGTCTCTGGAGCAGGGTAGGAACCGTGGTGCCCATAAGCCCGGGACGGTGGTGGTCACAGGAGGCCGTGGGGTGAAGAATCCTTTGAGGTGATGCGGACACTGCACGTGTCCCGACAACTGCACGATCAGTGGTCCTGTCCCCGACCACACGCTCTTCACTGGCCAGCGTGGCACTGCCCACTTGGGAAGCGGGGCTGAGGCCCGTCCTGGGAGCTCGCCAGCCTCTGGGAGTCGCCCCGCTGGGCACACTGCCTTTGGCCTCAGCGACGACTTCTCGGACGTGATCCGAGACCTTGGGACACTCGGTGAGCAACCTGCGCTGCATCCTTTAGAATTGTTATGATGTTTCCCACCAATCTTCACCTCATTTGGAGAACTTTTTCCCTAGACTCGCCTCATGGAATCTTCTGAGAGCATTCAACTTAGTTTTCCTAGGAATGACACATTTCTTTCTTTCCAGCTCATGTTTCTTGGTTTATGTCATATTATGTAATGATGAGAACAAGCAGAACTGTTGCAAACAGGCTGGGAACCAACATTATGGACTCTTGGATCACTGATCGCCAGAGGGGACCCCCAGACCCCTGAGGACATCGGTCCTGAGTCACTGGAGGAGAGGTGGTGAGGAGAGCACTGCCGTGCTTGGGAGGAAAGAAACGGGCCCGACACCAGGAGCCTGAGTCCCGCTGGGGCCAAGCAGATGTCAGGGCCGGGGAGGTGGTGGTGGTGGTTGCGGTGTGAGAGGACGGGCAGGGATGCCAGGGGCTGCAGGAAGCAGGACACGGGGAGGGGTTAACAGCAGACAGCAGGCGGGTGCGGTTAGGGCTCCAGTTCTACCCTCCAGCCCCAGACAGTGCCTGGGAGGGAGCCTGGACGCTGTACCCGAGACCTGCAGGGGCCCTAATGGGATCAAAGGATTAGTATTGATCCTGCGGCCGCTGCTCAGGACAAGCCAGATGCCAGAGCTAATCAGCTCCTGTCCAGTCAATCCACACTCCATTAACCGGCCCCAGGCCTCTCCTCCCTGGCCACTGCACCCACACCGGCTCCACGGGGGGAGGGGGCAGGACACGGGGGCCTCTCCACCCACCATCTCTGTCTTCTCCCTGCTCCTGTCCCCACCACCCACAGGGGACCGGACACAGAGGGGTCCACAGCTCCTTCCACCCACGAGGAGGGTGTGATGCCCAGGAGGGCTCAGGGTTGGCCCTGTAGCTCACAGCCGTGCCCTGGGCAGGTGGGATTCATTTCTTCATACAGCCGGTCCTTTATCTACACAGCAGCCTGTGAGGCAGGCAGGGAGGTTTCATCCCCATTGTACAGGCGAGGAAACCGAGGCTTGGAAAGGCCCAAGGTCCTGGAGTCAGCGGAGCTGCTCACATCCAGGTGCCCCATGCACAGTGCTTCCTGCTTGCAGGCCGGCCCCCCTAGGGCCACCCCCAGGAAGGGGCTCCCCAGCGGGCCTTCACAGTGGGGGCTGAGGAGGAGGGGTGGCCGGGCCCTGGGGGTTCTGCATCCTGGACCCCAGACCTTGTGCCACCTTGTTCCCTTCTCGCCAGGAGACCAGGCCCCGGCTGGGGCAAAAGGACGTCAGCTCAGCTCAGGCTGGTGTAAACCACGCAGAACAGCTTTGGGTTTCTTCTGCCCAAGAGTCAGGAAACACACAGTTCATCGGTCGTCTGTTTGAGGTAGTTCCCTCGTTTTCTTTCTCGGTTTTTCAGATATAGCCTTGGGATCAGGTTTGGATTCTTAGTTAAGAGTGAAAATGGGGGTCTGGTCTGCGTGGTCCCTCCTGCGTCACTGCAGGAATTTGAATGGAACAAGCCATCAGCCCCAGCGGGTTTACTGGAGTTCCTAAATCAGCGGCGTGGTCTTTGGGCAGAAGGGTGTCCACTCGTCCCACAGCCTCCTTGCAGGAGGGCTTCATCTGGGGGTTTTCCTGCGGCCGCTCTGGGCTGGGCCCGGAGCACACGGGTGACCCGCGGCTCGGCTCAAGGTGGGGACAGCGACCAGAGGGACACAGACCGGATGGAGAGCTGGGCCATTGGACAGAGGCTGGCTGGGCCGAACGCCCCCTGTGAAGAGCCACCACGCGGAGGGTCTTGGGGTGGCAGTGCAGGGCTGGGCAGGGAGGGCACCCAGCAGGGAGATGCTGACGGGAGCCCTGGGCAGGTGGGCAGAGAGTGGCGCGGCCGCGGTCCTCCCCTGCGTGGTGGTGGTGGGGGCAGTGAGGGCGGGCCCGGCTCTGCCATCTGTGGACTGGGGAGAGGCCCCTTCGTGGAGTCCAGCTTCTGGCCCTCGGCTTGGCCTGGGGTTGGGGGAGGCTTGGTCTTGGCAGGAGCTGCCTCCCTGATCCTCTCTTCCCCCTTCCTCCCTGTATCTCTGTCCTTGTCCCCTTCTGGCAACCATGGCAGCTTTTAAGAGAACGTCACTGTCCCCAAGACGAGTGCCCCTGTGTTCTCCCACAGCTGACCTGTGGTCACGTGCTTACAGCTCTAACCACCCAGCTTTCCTCCATTTCCACCTTCCGTGGGTCAGGAGCCCAGCCGATGTGCGGGGTCCCCCGTGCAGGGGCCCCCGGAGGGCTGAACGGGGTGCACTTGCTTCCACGCCCGGGGCGGGGGGGCAGCAGAAGCCACTGCCACAAAGTCACTGGACCGTGGGCGGCACTGCCCTCGGCTCCCTGCCCCAAGTCCTTGGCCCACACGGCCACCCACGCCCTGGGACCAGCAGGGAGGGCAGCCGGGGCAAGTCTGCCACCGGGACGCGTCCTCCAGGACACTATGAGATGTGGGAGGGACAGCCCACCACCTTGACCACGTTCTCCTGGTCACAGGCGTCTCCACACTGAAGGCGTGGACAGCGGGTGTCAGAGGTCACGGGGACACCTTAGGGCCTGTCCAGCACAGCAGGGAGGCCAGGTCACTTCCCGACCTCAGCTCCATCGGGCCCCACAGCCGGCACACCCGAGGGACTCCCCGTGGCCTTCCCCTCCCCCTGCCCGCTCTGGCCTCAGTCCCCTCTTACAGCCTGGAGCTGTTCTGTGTCTGGAATGTTCTACGGACACCTTAAACACAGCAGAGACCCCACCATCGTCTTTCTTCCCAGAGGAGCTCCGTCTTCCTCCTCGTCTCGGCGGCCAGCACAGAAATCCTGGGCTGTTCCCACTGTTCCCTGCATCCGCCGGGCCGGGCCAGGATGCCGGGCCAGGCCTGCTCTTTCCTCCACGGCCTCCCATTGAGATCTGTCTGCACAGTCCACCCCACTGCCTGGCCCGCCCCCCTGACTTGCTCTCCCCAAGACCTCCTGAGTGCCCCTCCGTGGCATCCGAGGCGCTCGGCTGTGCTGCCTCACCCACCACTAACTGCATCCTCTCTGCTTCCCTTCCACCTCCTGCCACCACCGTCCCTGACCGCACGTCCAGCCCGGCACCTTCCCTCCCTGCAGCGCTCATGAGAGCTCTGGAAGCTGGCAGACCTGCCTTGGTCCATCGGACGGTAACTCCCCTCCCACCCTGAGGTCTGGGACAGCCCCGGGGGCACAGGTCTCAGGCCGAGTCCAGAGACCCAAAAAGCAAGCCAGCCCGGCCCTCACGGCCAGCATCCCCTCATGTCCTTCCTCCCTGTGGCCTCTGACCCCCGCTGCCCCCTTTGCCAGGCCTCTGCCATGGCCCAGCGTGGGGCCGTGTGTCTCCCTGGGCCCGCCGGCTGCCACGGGGTCCTTACCCTGTGGAGCCCCGAGTACCAGCTTTGTCACTGTGCCCCCAGCCCCTGCCCGCTTGACTCCATCTGACTGGCCCAACGGCAGCGGCCGTGGCACCTGCTCTCCCTCCTCCTGGATGTGGAATTTGTAGTTTCACTCAGGGGTGCGGCTGGGGCCGAGTCTATTCTGCGAGCTCCACGGGGCCACCCTCTCCGGGTGACTTCACAGCGCTGCCCGTTCACGTCTTCACACACGTGTGCATGCGTGTGTGCTCGTGGCCAGCACCCTATCTGAATGAGTGCACGTGTATCTGTGGGCCCACGCGTGGGCCTCCGTTCAGCGAAAGATGAGCTCTCGAGCAGACCAAGGTCGGCTTCTTTGTGCACGATCCTGGAGAGCAGAGGGCTCCACTCGCGGCTCCGAGGACCGTCTCCCTGAACCCTCCGCCTGCCCCCCCCAACCCCCCCTTGCCACAGGCTGAGCAGCACCGGCAGGCAGGTCACCCTGGCACAGGTCAAGGTCCTGCCTGGACACGGTCCTGCCCGATTCCAATACGGTCACAGCAAATGCCCTTGATTGAACATGCCAACCGTTCCCGCCAGCACCCAGCTCGCTGCACTGCCCAGCATCCCGTGAGGTGTGGGGCAGCTTGGGACACAGTGACACCCACCGGATCAGGCCAGTGCCTGTGGGGGCAGGAGCCGAGGGCTCCACAGATTCTGATACGAGATGGACGGCGGGGCTGGGGGACCGGCCGAGCAAAGCCAACAGCTTCTAGTCGACCAGGGCAGCAACAGCCACCGGGCGGCCGGGTGGGCCTCCCCTTCTGCCAGGCTGCCCAGCATGGGTGGGAGCGGTGCGCTCCCTGCCGAGGCTGAGGACACCAGAGCTCAGAAGACTGTGGGACCCTTGCATCCTGGGCTCCGGGAGCTGGGGTGGTGCAACCGGGTCTCTTTGCCCCCCCTCCACTGCGGAGGCCCAGGGAGGCTGAGAAGGGCCCAGGGCTGCACCGCCTGGTGGGTATGGAGTGCTGGCTGCAAGGACGGTCCACAGCGTGGAGCCTGGCACAGGTCCTGGCGACCCTGGCTGGCCAGTGAGCAGGGCGTGTGGTCTCAGCAAGGCCAGGGGACCAGAACTAAGCCGGCTGGGTAACCTGGAGGTTCTGGCCCTGGAACTGAGGGTCTGACGCCCGGCTGGGCCAGGATGGCTGTGCAGGGCCGTGGGAGAGGCTGGGATTCGGACGCCCTGGAGGGGTGTTGAGTGGCCGAAGGCAGTCTGTCCCCACTGCACCGTCCCCTGCCCTCGGGCTGTGCAGCCTCCATTTCCTCTGGTGCTGACGGCCAGCGGTTTGGGGTGGGGTGCTGACCGGGGGACACCACCTGGAGCTCTGCGCCCTCGGCCGTATCCCTCCCCCTTGCAAACTTTCCCAGGCCTGAGCGCTCAGTGTCCACACAGCGAACGGCCAGCCCCCATCCTGCGTGAGCTTGTCAGTTTTCGCGTCTGTCCGCAGCCCCCAAGCCATGGACTCCTCTGGATCCACCCCAGGCCCAGGCCGGACACGGAGCAGGGGCTGCACCAGTGTCGCTGTGACTGAGTCCCTTCTCGGTGACTCTTACCAGGCCACTTTGGGATCAAATGAGGGGTCCATGGAAAACACTATCACGGCGCCTGGCCCACAGAGAGCACCACGAATGCTGGGCGACGTCAACTGTAATAGAAATTATAGCAGCAACCGTGTTGTTTGAATCCAGCCGAGTCCAAGTGTCTGGAAGGGAAGGGGAAGCCAGGGCACCTCAGCTCCCGCCCTGGGTCAGCACTGACCAGACCCTGGGCAGTTCTTCTAGCAGATTCCTCCCTCCGGAGGACAAGGCTGTGCCGAGGAGGGCGGTCCACGGGGGGTGGGCTCCGTGGCGGTGTGATGAACGGGATGTCTGGGCTCCTGGCCGCGGGCTGCCCGCCGTGGGCTCATGCAGCTCCCTGGGCGGGCACCGCTTTTGCTGTTTCTCTTTTACAGATTCGGAAACTGAGCTGGGCCCGCCCTGGTGTTGGGACAGCTTCCTGTCCCTCCCATTCGTCCTGTGTCCCTGCCCAGCCTCGAAGATTCGCACCCAGAGCAGGACTGGGGATTTCGGAAGGTCAGGGGTCCCCCGTCTCTCCTCCTGTCTCCAGAGCTGTCAGAGCTGCAGTTCTCCTCCTCTGGGCTGAGCTTGGGGGTGTGGGACCATCGACCCCAGCCTGCTCGTTTCCTGCCCTTTCCCCCTGGAAGCAGGTGAGGGCTTCCGGAAAGCTGCTCTCACTACCTCTGTTTCCCGTTACTCCTGCCGGGTCCCTCGTTCCCTCCCCTGCGTGTCAGCTGCTCCCACTGCCTGAGGAGAGACAGTTCAGGGAAAGTGTTGCAGGAGGTGCAGGGGGTCCAGCCCAAGAAGGCCTGTGAGCCCGAGTGGGCAGCACGTGCTCCCCCCGAGAGGCATGACAGATGGAGGGTCCCTAAACTCAGCCCCCAGACGGTAGATCCCGCCGACACTCTCTGTCTGTTTTACAGCCCGTGTATTATACAGCCGGCAGCTGGGCAGCACGACGGCTGAGACGGGGCTGAGCATCGCGGAGCTGCGTGCAGAGGGGCTGGCCCTGTGCACAGGGCTCCTGGGTCAGCAGGGTTCCCGGCCCAGGGACAGGCTCTGCGAGGAAGGGTCCCGGGTGGGGGGCCTGGAGGGAGCAGGACAGGCGACCCTGTCCCTACACCGGCCCCACCTGGTGCCTCTGCCTGGCATGCTCTTCCCTGGCCGAGCTCCTGCCCCACCTCTGGGCTGGCCAGGCGCACTCTCCCGGGGACTGTCATGAGGGCTGGGCCCTGGGGACACGCGGTTGGCACTGGACAGGCGGGGGAAAGCAGGGCTCCATCTTCCCTGCTCCTCGTGGCACCTGGTACTCAGAGCACAGAGGTGTCTGCGGCCTCCCGGAGGGAAGGACAGTGCGGAGACACCACCGTTGACCACTTCTGCCCCACAGTCTGGCATCAAGCGACCCGCCAGCCTGATGACCAGGCAGACAAAACACATCCACACGGTGCGATCCAGCCTGAGCGAGGACGAAGCCTTGACCCCTGCTCCGACGTGATGACCCCGGAGGACGTTGCACTCAGGGAGGGGCAGGCGCAGCAGGGCCAAGCCCATGTGACCCACTTACAGAGGCGGGTAAGTGGTCAGACTCACAGGGACAGAAAGCAGAAGGGGGGCTGTCAGGGCTGGCGGCGGGGGGCTTAAAGGGTACAGAGTTTCCAGTTTGCAAGATGAAAAAGTTCTGGAGATGGATGGTGGCACGACACCGTGAACGTACTTAATGCCAGTAAGCACTTAAAAGCGGTTAAGATGGTACATTTTCATTTCACTTTACGTGTTTTTTTTTTTTTTAACTACAAAAACGAACCTGTCAGCCAGAAGTTCTGGTTAGATGGGTCAGCAATGACACATCCAGACACTGCGGGGGCATAAGAGGGCTTTCCTTGCAGCGGGGCTGGGTGGGCACCTGTGTGTGGTCCCAGTGCGTGACCCTCCTGCTGGATGTCACTTGGGAGCGTTGCCATGAGGAAATACGCACAGGGCACGCCTGGGGGATGCAACCCCAGGGGTTCCAGATGAGCTGCTAGGAGTGAGCAAGACGTGGCCAGAGGATGGAATGCACACACACACACACACACACACACGTGTGCACTCACACACATGCATGCACACACGTGCACTCACACATATGCATGCATACACACACTGGAACACACAGGCACGCACACGCGTGGCAGCCTGCTGGGTCTCCAGTCTTGGGTGTGGGGAGGGGTGGAGGCTGGAATGCTCGTTCTCAGAGGCAGATTTACAGGACGGAGAGGAAGTTAATATCGGCAGGTGATGAGTTAGGTGAGTAATGCTTCGGCTTTAGCTCAGAAGATTTGTGAGGGAAAAAGAAAAGAAAAGAACCTGCTCAGAGGCAGTTCGGCAACCCAAGCAGAGCCGCCCGGGAGCAGAGCGGGCCCGGGGCCCAACGGGCAGCCCCGCTGTGAGCCGGTCCGTCCTCCTGCTCCGTGCTGTGCAGGGAGGGCTTCCCCGGAGGCCTGGTGTGGCCACTCCACTGGCCGCACCTTCCAGTAACTGGGCCTCCAGCATGCAGCCTGACACCCCGAGTCCACTCTGACCTCCAAGGGCATCGGGTCAGTGACGGGGGAGGGAGCTGAGGACGAGCCTGGCTTTCCTCAGGCTGCAGAGGCCACCCGGGGGACCCCGGGCTTCGGGGCTGGACTGAGTGGAGCTGGGAGCCCCCGGAACCGGTCTCGAGCCAGCGAGGGCCCCGATGGCTCACCCAGCCTGAGGATTTCCAGGCTGACCTTGCCTCTCTGGTCAGAGTGTGCAAGCACATACCATGCAGGCTGATGATTCACGGGTTTAATTAAGGTTTCGTGTGTATTTTCAATGCGTTGCCTGTGGCCTGAACGAGCTGACCTTCCCTGTGGGCCTGTCAGCATAGTTTAGCTGGGTCCTCCTGGGCCAGCTATCACGGGAGACAGCGAAGGCCTGTGCCGGCTGGTGGGGGAGAGGAGCCCGGCTCTCAGTATGGGCCTCTTACCTCGAGCCTGGGGGGCTGCTCCTGTGGTCCCACTGCCTGTCTCTGTCCTGCAAGAGCACAGGGGATCTGAGAGAGGGAGGGGTGGGTGTTGGAAGACTCAGGTCACAGTCTGGGACCAGGCACCAAAGTGCTGTGTGACCTGAAACGGGAGGGGACCCTCCCTGGGCACCGGCTTCCTTATCTGCAGAAAGAAGGAAGCACCTACAGCCACAGAATCCTAATCCCAGGCCAGACCGTCTGCTGGCCTCACCGCCAGTCCGTGGCTACGGATGCGAATTCCTGCTCCCAGATCTGTTCCCTCTTCCCTTTTGCCTTCGCGGCTGGCTGGTGGGCTCCCCACTCCTGCCTCCTGCTCCTGGGGCATCCGTCATGGAGAGCTTACCAAGGGAAGCGGCGTAATCGCGGTGGGAAATGTTCACGTGCTTCATGCTCCTTTCATTTCAGATGAGGAGATAGAGGCACCTGAGATTCTGCCACCCAGAGAGCGGCCGACACCGCTGGGCCTGGAACTGGGCTCAGCCAGCTGACCGCTAATCCCGTCTGGCCCAGGGCCCCTCTCGCTCTGCTGGACCAGGGCTCCTTCCCTTAGGTCCAGGGCTGGGAGCCCAGGCAGAGCCCTCACGTCGCCACCGAGATGCTGGCGGAGGCCGGAAGCTCATTTGCTCCTTTTACTTTGAACACACGGGGGCTAAGGAAATGCTCTTTGGTGGGAGGTGCATCTGCTTCCCTGTGGATCTGGCAGTGTTCATCTGCAAAGGCAGACACACACCCCACCTTATTTTCTGTCTCTGGAGAGTGGTGCAGGGCTTCTTAACCGGCCATGTCCCCATCACAGGGGAGGAAACTGAGACTCAGGGTGGCTGGGAGACAGAAGCAAGGCCACACGCTGGGCCCCTCGGCACGCCTGGCACAAAGTAGGCTGTTCCCTAAGTGTCTGCTAGGTGAAATCTTAACTAAATGAGTAATAAAAAAAATTGCTAAGCAAAGCACTATTCACGTTCTAAGTGAGTAACATGATTAACTGTAATCCTCATTCCTGCCTCACAAACATCCTGTTATCCCTGCTTAAAGACAAGACATGTGGGGCACAGAGAGGTTAAGCGATGGCCCAAGCCACACAGCGGTGTGTGGCAGAGCCGGGATGTGAGTCCAGCAGCCCACGCTCTCAGCGCCTCACTAAACCAGCTGTGTAGAGCCCAGAACAGCACTTGCCAGGAGAACTTGGGGACGCTGGGCACATCCTACTTGCATCCATGCCATCCAATATGGTGGCCACAGGCCATGTGTGCTACTGTGCTCTTGAAATGTGGCTGGTGTGGCTGCGGGATGCCCACCAGGGAGGGAAAGCAGCCCGCCCCACATCCAGTGTTGGCCTCTAAGGCTACTGAGCGCTGGTTAAATGAACAGCCCAGAGTCCTGAGCCTAAAGAGACTCACGGCCTCAGAGGACAGATTGTTCAACTACCTCACGCAGAAGGAAGCAAGACGGAGAGGAGTGAGGGGGAGGTGACTGCATGCGCCCAGGCTTGCGTGGGGGTCAGCAAGGACCCGCAGACTGGGTCCCCTCCTAACACCCACAGCCCTGCCCTCTGGTCTCTGCTCCCCCTGCTCCCCTCCCCCCTTCTCATGAAGCAATAATACCGGCTCACGTCTTCTACCTGCAGGGCAGGAGAAACCCTGCTGACAGCTCTAATACTGCAGGCAAGGCTCATCCCCAATCCAGCCAACTCTTGGAGGTCCAGACTGAGACTCCCCACTTTTGGGCTTATCGGTGGCAAAGCCCAAATCCCTGCCAGGCGCTTGGCTGGAAGGCCGCTATCCTGCTGTCAGCTGGTGTGCTCAGGGAGTACAGATTCATTTTAATATTGGCTGGAGCTAAACCTCATTAGAAAAGTAAATTTGCTGTAGCTGCGGAAAAAAAAAAAAGCAACCCACACAGTCCTTCCTCCTAAAGCTAAACAGAAAACCTGATTTGATTTTGGATCATTTGATGCTTTATGTCCCCAGCACTGGCCCAGAGCCTGGAACACAGTAGGTGCTCAGCGAATGCGTGTGGAAGGGGGCTTTTGAGCGACTTCCGCCCACCCTGCCAGCTTCTAGCAGCGATACCAAGAGGCCACAGGCCTGGGGTTCTCGTCAGTTGTGTGGAATTTTTTGGACAACCACTGTCTGAGACGTGCAGTGACCACACTGACCACCGATTAGACACGGGACCCATGTTGCTGCCACTCGGCAAGGGGACACCAAGCATGTCTCGATGCAGACGCATGGCAGGGGCTGGACAAGGCCCAGAGTCTGGAGGCGTGGGAGTCCGAGGGGAGAGCTGGCAACAAGGCCAACGTGACCGGCCCCAGCGTGGGCCAGAGAATTGCTACTCCAAATTCTAGAGCCATCCAGATCCCAGAAGAAGGTGGGGAGGTGAGCGAAATGCAGACATTACAGTAACATCCACTGAGCACTTCCCCTACAAACGGCCTGGTGGGAGAGGCTCCTGGATTTATGGGACTTCGGGAAACCAGGGCTTAGAGGGCGCCGCTTTTCCCGAAGTCCACCCAGCTGGTCACAGAGGGGCTGAGGCTGCCCCGGCCGGGCCAAGCCTCTGCCCTGCCCGGCACTGCCTCCCTGCCCCCCGCCCCACACTCTCAGCAGGGTCCCCAAAGGCTTTCTGGCCTGGACGCCTGGAGGTGCAGGAAGGAGGTTTTCCCTTTTCCTTCTCCCCAGGTGCTGGATCCCCCAGAGTCCACTGTACCCCGGGGCCGGGAGGGGTGTGGGGCAGGCACCAAGAGATGGGTCTCCCTGAGAGTCCCAGATCTCACAGCCTGTCCCCCTTCTGCCTGAGGACCTCCCTCTGAACCCCACATTCATCCGAGCCTCGGGAAGAGCCCTCCTCAGTAGGCTGTCCCCCCTGCTCCACGGAGGGCCTCCTGCCCTGGCTGATGGCTGCCGCCGGGGGCATCCTGGAAGGAGGCCCGAGGCTGGCCCCCCCCGTGCCACTGGGCCCCCGTCGTCCGTGCCTCCGTGTCTTTGTCTGCTGCCTCTCGCGCTTCCATGCCTGCCTCAGACTCTCAGATTCTCTCTCTTTCCGAGCCGTGGCCCTCTCCCCCTCCACTTCTCAGCAGAGAGGAGCGCTCAGGCCCCTCCGCACCAGCTCAGGCCCTCCTCCGGCCAAAGCTGAACCAACACGCTCCCTGATCCTAGAGCCTGGCTCGGGGCAGCTCACCCTGCCGTACCCGCCACGCTTGCAATGCTCCTGCCCTGCCTCACACACTGTGCCACGACCAGAGAGGTACAGCCGCCCGGGGCCCCTCACCCCTCACCTTTCAAAACTACGGTGGGAAAATGCAGGTCCGTCAAGAGGCCCGATGCCGGGGACAGGGTGGGCCCCACCAGCATCTTCCTCTGGAGCCCCCAGTCTCTGCCTGTCCCCATGCTTCAGGTGGACGGTCAGTGCCTGTTGGTCTAGAAACCTCTGTGCACGTACTCAACCCAGCACCCGTGAGCCTCCAACAGGTGTGAACAAGGAGGGATTCCCCAGCATCTGCGGGTCAGGTACAGAAACGTGCACAGCAAGCCACTCGGCGCCGGTGCTGAATGGGGCACAAATCCATCAACCCTCCCTGTTCCATAACCTGGGCAAGCCTTCCCGCTCCCACCCAAAGGGGCACAGGGGAGTGCATGCAGCTCCAGAACCTTTGGGGATGATGGGCATGGCCTGGGCACAATGGATAGTCTCTTTGAAGGTCTCACGGGGAAGGGTCTTTGTTCCAAACAAAGGAGGGGGGGGGGGGACTTGACGTTTGGTCCAGTATGGGCAGTAGCAGTCACCAGCTAAGCAGGTTTGGGAGGAAATGTCTCAATCTCTGTGGTGAGGCAGGGAGACGCGAGGGACAGAAGGCAAATCTCAGAGGACCCTGGAGCCACCGTCCTGTGAAGCCATCCGCCCCACGATGCCAGTAACTTATGCAGCTGTGCCCCGTTTCCACACAACCACACTGGAGGCGCCACAGGCTCTACTGGGACATCCGCGCCCAGTCCTTTGAACTGGTACATGTTGCACAGCCCAAGCTCCCGATGGGTACCCCACCCAGACTGGTACCCACCAGCCTGGGGTGACCAACCGTCTGCAAGGCCGGATTCAGTGTCGAGTGCAGAGAGCTCCCCGGAGCCCCTGAGACCCAGTTTCTACAAGAATCCAGGCAAACGGTGCCCAGCTGAGACTAGGCCTGGCCAGGGGAGTTCGGGGCAGGGGGGCCGGTTAGGGCCTTGTTTACGCATCTGTGTCTGGGTGGGTGCGGTCTCTCCGACCTCAGCTGCTGGGTCCCAGGCTGTCCCCAGGCACAGTTAGATCCCTGGCCTCCTACAACAGTCCCTCCTGCCTCACCTCTCTGTTCCTTCTTGGAAGTTGTGGGCTCTGGCTTGGGAGGGACCAGGCCCCAGGCCGGAGCCCGGCGGCGAAGGGCGGGTGGTGAACTTGGTCGTGTCTCCCCCGCCCCCTGCACTGAACGTCCTAAGGACGCTGGGTCCCCTCGCCACCGCTCAGCTCCTCAGCCTCCCGGCAGAGCTTCAGAGACTTAACTTGCCAGTGGCTGGAACCTCAGAGCTTGGGGACGACGCTGGGGAGCCGCTGCGGCGGGTGCTGGCCCCCGACTCCTGGCCACCGGGAACCACCTGCTGAGGTGGGGAGGGAGGAACCAGCGAGCTAAAGAGCCCAGCCGGTTGTTGGAAGCTGCCGAGAACCAGCTTCCCCTTCCCGCCGGCCCGAAGAGGGCAGGCATCGCCCAGGTTTGGTTTCGCAGCCCCTCGTCGGCGACAGCGCCTTCCGCCCCGGCCGGGTCCCCAGCTGGCTCTCCAGCCGCCCCACTGCACGCACAACCACACGCGCGCGTGCGCGCGCGCACACACACACACACACACACACACACACACACACAC
>RJWK010039277.1:0-20456 GCA_004363435.1 Platanista minor | reverse complement strand
ACAGATTCAGTGCAATCCCTATCAAACTACCACTGGCATTTTTCACAGAACTAGAACAAAAAATTTCACAATTTGTATGGAAACACAAAAGACCCCGAATAGCCAAAGCAATCTTGAGAACGAAAAACGGAGCTGGAGGAATCAGGCTCCCTGACTTCAGACTATACTACAAAGCTACAGTAATCAAGACAGTATGGTATTGGCACAAAAACAGAAATATAGATCAATGGAACAGGATAGGAAGCCCAGAGGTAAACCCACGCACATATGGTCACCTTATCTTTGATAAAGGAGGCAGGCATGTACAGTGGAGAAAGGACAGCCTCTTCAATAAGTGGTGCTGGGAAAACTGGACAGGTACGTTTAAAAGTATGAGACTAGAACACTCCCTAACACCATACACAAGAATAAGCTCAAAATGGATTAAAGACCTAAATGTAAGGCCAGAAACTATCAAACTCTTAGAGGAAAACATTGTCAGAACACTCTATGACATAAATCGCAGCAAGATTCTTTTTGACCCATCTCCTAGAGAAATGGAAATAAAGACAAAAATAAACAAATGGGACCTAATGAAACTTCAAAGCTTTTGCACAGCAAAGGAAACCATAAACAAGACCAAAAGACAGCCCTCGGAATGGGAGAAAATATTTGCAAATGAAGCAACTGACAAAGGATTAATCTCCAGAATTTATAAGCAGCTCATGCAGCTCAATAACAAAAAAACAACCCAATCCAAAAATGGGCAGAAGACTTAGACATTTCTCCAAAGAAGATATACAGACTGCAAACAAACATATGAAAGAATGCTCAACATCATTAATCATTAGAGAAATGCAAATCAAAACTACAATGAGATATCATCTCACACCAGTCAGAATGGCCATCATCAAAAAATCTAGAAACAGTAAATGCTGGAGAGGCTGTGGAGAAAAGGGAATACTCTTGCCCTGCTGGTGGGAATGTGAATTGGTACAGCCACTATGGAAAACAGTATGGAGGTTCCTTAAAAAACTACAAATAGCACTACCATATGACCCAGCAATCCCACTACTGGGCATATACCCTGAGAAAACCATAATTCAAAAAGAGTCATGTACCAAAATGTTCATTGCAGCTCTGTTTACAATAGCCAGGAGATGGAAACAACCTAAGTGTCCATCGACAGATGAATGGATAAAGAAGATGTGGCACATATATACAATGGAATATTACTCAGCCATAAAAAGAAACGAAATGGAGTTATTTGTAGTGAGGTGGATGGACCTAGAGTCTGTCATACAGAGTGAAGTAAGTCAGCAAGAGAAAGACAAATACCATATGCTAACACATATATATGGAATCTAAGAAAAAAAGAAATGTCGTGAAGAACCTAGGGGCAAGACGGGCATAAAGACACAGACCTACTAGAGAATGGACTTGAGGATATGGGGAGGGGGAGGGTAAGCTGTGATAAAGTGAGAGAATGGCATGGACATATGTACACTACCAAACGTAAAATAGATAGCTAGTGGGAAGCAGCCGCATAGCACAGGGAGATCAGCTCGGTGCTTTGTGATCACCTGCATGGGTGGGATAGGGAGGGTGGCAGGGAGGGAGCCGCAAGAGGGAGGAGATATGGGAACATATGTATATGTATAATTGATTCACTTTGTTATAAAGCAGAAACTAACACCATTGTAAAGCAATTATACTCCAATAAAGATGTTAAAAAAATAAAAATAAAGTTCTATGACTGGAAAAAAATAAAAATAAAAAATAAAATAAAATATGCTCTTCCCCGCCCATAAGCATCCTCTAACTTATCCATGGTAGTCAGCTGTGACTCATAGTCCCATAAGTCTCATGCCTTGAGTCACATCCTAAGCCATTATTCTGGTTCAGAAAATGTCATCTTCTGAACTACTGAGGGAAAACAACAGAAAACGAGTGGGGTCCATTATTGAATCAATTGGCATCAAAGATATAATGGGTCCACCTGGCATCTTTGGGACCAAACTTAGTTTTGGGGGTCCTGCTTCACCTTCAGAGATTTAGTAGAGCTCATTTTGCCATTTTAAAAATTCAAAACTGTTTCCATCAAGAGGACTCTGTTTCAGGTATAAAATAGAGTTTGAATTGCAGTCAACTTTTCATGGTTTGAAATCTACATATGTCTTTAAAAAGTGCTTCTTAGTGCTTTAATCCTCATGTGAAAAGGAAGAGACCCAATTTTGATTATGGATTTTCTCATTATGAGCTGTGGAACTTGGGGGGAGTTACTGAAGTTCTCTGAGCTTCAGTATCACCATCTATAAATGGAGAATGATGATAATTCTCTACCTATAGGCTTCTGATTAAAAAAGAAAGCAAAAAAAAATGTAAAGAACCTGGCAAAGTGCTTGAGTCATAGTAGAAGATCCCCTGTATCTTCTCTATCTTTGTGTTTGTGACTTGATAGAATTTTTTAATCCCAGGTGGTTGTAGGATTTAATTTGGTGGAGAATCACCAGTAGGCATTTAAGAGCACCAGTGGACAGTGATGGTGATCTTGCCTCTAACAGTCTGAGGTTCTCAGATAACTCAACTTTGAGGAACTGCCCCAAATGTGGAATACTATAATGATGATCATTATTGATTGAAGTCTAGACACCAGACCCAGCACTGCTAGTGTCCAGTTGTAACAAATTCATTTGCCAGGCAAAAGGAGACCCTGTGGGTTGCATGGATTTTCTGTTATGAGTGATTTGACAGTACCTGAACATTAGTTAATGACTTAGAAAGAAGTGGTTCAGTTGCCTTGTAGGCCAGTGTACACAGCCCGGAGAAGTTCACGGGCAGCACTGCCTTGGGAGTCAAGGAGAAATGACAAGGACATTATTTAAGACACCCAAGTGAGCCTGTATGAATGGAATGGATAGCATCTGGGTAGCTGAAGGAAGGTGCTGTCATTCTCCTACTCAGAAAATATGTCAGTCCTAATGATTTGAATGAGACTTTTTTTTTTTTAAAGCAGTGTAACATTTTTAGAGTCCTCCCTGTGATATATTGTTTTATAAGTTGATTTCCTATGAATGAGGTTTCTTCAGTTATTTTCTACTGCAAAAACCGTTCTAACAAAGACAATACATTTGACTAATAGCTCAGATGATTGTATCTATTTTTCTAGAAATTTTAATAAAGAAACAATTTTTCAGGCATCTCCACCTCACATATAAATCTCTGTTAAGTAAATTGTACGAATTTATCTTCTTAGTTAAAAGCACTGAAGTAGATGGTCAGTTCTCTTGGCATTGTTTCTCACATGTTTTAAATATGTTGTATCCTCTATAAAATGATCAAGGATGATTGAGTTAGAATCCAAATAACTATATTGCATTCATGTATATACCACATTTACCTGCACAGTCCCCAGTGTGTATTTCAGCAACTTCTCCTAGAAGAATTCAAATCTGCATTTGTCTACGATATTCGGTGCCTTTTATTCGCCCTTTGCTGTTTTCCTCGCCTCACTGTTAGTGTTTGATGAGGAGCCAGCTGCCCGAGTGGTCAGTAGTGAGATTCCCACATTATGAGCAACCCATCATATAAATTACAGCTGATGGTTTGGGCCCCTTTCTCCCAGTTGCAAGGGTTACTTACCTTTCAAAATGGTGGGGAAAGAGGTGTTTGGTTTTGAGCAGAAAGAACTTCTCTGCACACTTGTTGTTTACAAACTCATCTGTACCTAGTCTTTCATTTTGGCTCAAGATGGAGGGTTTATGATGAATACAGTTGATGCAGAAAATGGCTGAGTGCTTGGCTTCTTTTAAATACATCATGCTCAGTGCACACAGAGTCTGAGCATCAGTTAGAAGTGACAGCTGACTTGACCTTTCTCTCTGAATTGCATGTGGAAAAAGGGAATTAGCTTGCTACAATAGTACTTGAACTTGCTTTAACTTATCACTTTCCTCTTTAGAAGGAGGAATGCACATTAGAAATGCAAAATCACCTTCAGGCCTCATGTTGTTTAAAATGAAACTAAACTTCTTCATAATATTAAATCAGATGTGTCAAAAGAATTTACTAAGGTGATCATAATAAATAACATACATAAGTTTTCTTCCCTCTCTCTCTCTCTCTCTCTCATTTTTTTTTAAAGAAACCAATATTTACATATAGTGTTGAGATGCCTTGTGTGTGTGTGTGTGTATTGAATTTTGCAATGGCTATTGGGCTTCCCCAGGAGAACATAGTAACAATAGGTCCACTATTGTGGAGGTACGAAGTATAAAAGCTTTTAAATTGGCTTCCATGTAACTGGAAACCAGATAAATGGCTATGGAAAATACGAAAGGAGACCTAGCAGGGTTATTTCCATAGTTGCCAATTACTGATATTAGAAGATCTAGTATGCTATGCCTACACCTGAAACAGCTGTGATTGACACAGACCTCAGCCAATCATAGTGTTTCCTTGTCAGCTGTCATTAGCCTGTGATCAATTACCATGACTTTAGACTAACTTGAATGGAAAGTAAAAACACATTGTAACCCAAAAGCTCATCGTGTAAATATGCCATATAAAGAAACATATCTTCTCTGACCTCTCTGACATTTTCAAACTGTTTAAAAGCTGAAGTTAATTCTTCCTGATGGCCTTTCATCTTTAGTTGACAACAGAGAGCCCCAGAGTGGTGACAGCTCTTGTCAGGTGGGACTGTCTTATCAAAAACAATACCCTCCAGATCTTTCAATCCAAATATTCTAATCTAAAATAATTGCATTTAAAATTTCATGTAGCTTTTATGTCTTCCCTGAACCAGCCTGGTATGAGACCACACAAATCTCTTCCTGCGGCCCACTTTAAGCTTCAAATTTTCAATATTTCTAGTTTAAAATGCATTATAGAGGTACCATGCAGGCTGGAGATTATAAAACTGTAGCTGGAGTGAATGGCTACAATTTGTTCTGCTGTGTCTTTTATTTGTATCTACATGCTTGCAGGGTGTTTCTGTAAATGGCAGTCCCAGTTCTGTTTCTATACCTCTTGTGCTCAATCCAAGCAGCATAAAATCTTGTCTCTGCAAAAGCAGCAGAGATCCTGGATTTGGCTCTGAGATGATGTGAATCATCTGTTGAATATTTAGGTTTTTAACACCGTGTTTTAGTTATCTCTTCCAAACTCAATTCATTTTGTGATTTGGAGGAACCCTGTAAATGGCATGTAATTGTAAGTAGCTAGCTGTGATAGCCATTGTCTTGGATCCAAAAACAGATTGCTGGATCCCAAGTCTTTTGTAGAAGGACTTTGCTGGTTTATAGATTTGAAGGCAACTCCCATCCCCTGTTACCAGCCCTGTTGATACAGGTACCGACGTTGTGAGGGACTAGTTTATATTTTGGGTTCAGAAATGGTTCTTTTTTGACAGAATCCTTCCACAGACCTGTGTTTTTCCTGTCCTCATGAGAGCCGGAATTCCTTCTCATGGTCCCTGACCAAGCCCTATCACAGGCATCCTCCCGGGCCACTTTGTCCTGGTGCCTCTTCAGCAGTGGTCTGGAGACACGCATTCCATTCACCATTCCTCCCCTCCCTCCACCCTTCCTCTAGATTCAGCTCCCACACTGTGCCCCTAGTTGTGTCCGAGGTTTTTTTTTGTTTGGTTTTAATAGCTTTGCCCCCTTGAATAAGTTATTTAGTTAGGTTTATTCCAAGTGAGGATCACATTGAAAGAAAAAAAGCTGTCCTACTCAAAGCAATTTTCATTGTTAAAACACAGCAGGCTCACTTCCCATTCACACAGTTGAGGCAGGGCTGTAGAGTCAAGGTTCCAGACTCAAGCAAAAAGAGCTGGGAAATAAGATCCTTTAGGATCTTCCCTGAGCAAGCAATAGAAGTGAAAATGTGCATTCCTTCTCAGTGTTAGCTTTTCTCTTAGATGTAAGTTACCTGTAGAATCTTTCTACTTTTTATTTTAAGCTTTTACTCAAGGAAAAAAGACAGAAAAGGAGGACCAGATGGTGTTTGCATCTTTCAAAAAGCCAACATGATAAAAGAAATGGTATGTTCAAAATAAGAGGGTCTGTTTCAGAGCCAGAAGTCTGTCTACTCCTGACATACAGAATCTGAGTTGACTTTCCATAGTGCATGTAGACCCTGCCTTTTATTTTTTAAAATGGCTGGATGGCCAGTCAGATGTGGTCCTGACTAGACAGATGACTCATTACCAACCTGAGTTTTGCTGCTCCATGCACAGCACAGATGTGCAGAGGGTACGTGTCGCTGTGTATCTTCCCTCTTTTCACACCCATGCTCTTCCTTTCTTTTGTTAGAGAGTATGTTTAATCTTTTCTTTCCAGACATAGATATTACTAAGGATATTAGATAAACCTTAAAATTTACTTATTCATTCAGGCAGTGTGAGATAGAGGTAGAAGAAAGCCCATTGTATAGCCTGATCTTTGGACCTGAAGAAAAGTTCTAATAGAAAACCAGTGTGCTGAGGGTGTCAAAGGGATTAGGGTCCAGATCTCAGAGGATGATTTTATTAGGACGTTACCAGTGCTGTGGTCACACCTTACCTCCTGCCTCAGCGATGGACAACTTGGTCCTACACTGCTTCTGGGAGATTAATGGGCCTAGGGTTATTTACACAAAACTGCTCACAAGGTGGACAAATGCAGACACCAATCCTGAATACCATGCCCTGTTCCACAGAGCACAAAATCTCCAAAAATGGGCTCTACAGAAACATTTCAAAGAAGCTACCACTGCCCATTCAGGAGCCCCAGGGAGCATCATGTGGCCCTGAAAGGTTATTTTTAGAGAGGACCCAGGTCTCACCATGCCTGTACCTGGGCAATTTCTGCCAACTTCACTCTCACATACAGGAAGAGTTGCCTTTGACCCCCAAAGAGCACATCACAACCATCCCACTTGTAGAACCTTCCACCTGTTTTCCTACAGTTGCACTGCTTTGTATTGCTCCTGCACCAGGATCATGGTGAATTTCAGATTCCTGCCTCACTTCCAAAGAGCAAAAGCAAAAATAAAAAACACAGATTTTCCTTATGTCAATGAAAATGATAAGGCACTGGCATCTCTTTATTATTCTTTTCTTTTTTTTAAACAATAAGCACAGCTGGATTAGGGACCTTTATTTTTTAAATTAATTTATTTATTTTTGGCTGCATTGGGTCTTCATTGCTAAGTGCGGGCTTTCTCTAGTTGTGGCGAGTGGGGGCTACTCTTTGTTGTGGTGCGCGGGCTTCTCATTGCGGTGGCTTCTCTTGTTGCAGAGCACGGGCTCTAGGCACGTGGGCTCAGTGTTTGTGGCTCGTGGGCTCTGGAGCACAGGCTCAGTAGTTGTGGTGCACAGGCTTAGTTGCTCTGTGGCATGTGGGATCTTCCCAGACCAGGGCTAGAACCTGTGTCCCCTGTATTGGCAGGCAGATTCTTAACCACTGTGCCACCAGGGAAGTCCTCTTAATTATTCTTTTTTTTTTCATACCTTCATTACTAGATTTTGTTTATTAAAGATAGCTAAAATATTCTAAAGGTAAATGTCTATACTTTATTGAATATGTGTAGTTTCTGCATTGTTTCCACTGGATCCAGTAAGTGAACTTCTTTTTTTTTATTATTATTAATTTATTTATTTTTGGCTGTGTTGGGTCTTCGTTTCTGTGCGAGGGCTTTCTCTAGTTGCAGCAAGCGGGGGCCACTCTTCATCGCGGTGCGTGGGCCTCTCTCTGTTGCGGCCTCTCTTGTTGTGGAGCACAGGCTCCAGATGCGCAGGCTCAGTAATTGTGGCTCACATGCCCAGTTGCTCCGCGGCATGTGGGATCCTCCCAGAGCAGGGCTGGAACCCATGTCCCCTGCATTGGCAGGAAGATTCTCAACCACTGCGCCACCAGGGAAGCCCCGAATATGTGTAGTTTTTTTTTTTTTAACATCGTTATTGGAGTATAATTGCTTTACAATGGTGTGTTAGTTTCTGCTTTATAACAAAGTGAATCAGCTATACAGGTACATATATTCCCATATCTCTTCTCTCTTGTGTCTCCCTCCCACCCTCCCTATCCCACCCCTCTAGGTGGTCCTCTTTATTATTCTTTAATGCAGATATTATCTCTCCTTTTAACATTAAGAAAAGTTCTGAGTGGGAAGCCCTGGGTGAATCAGAGCTTGGGGAAAGGAATTCCTTAGGTATGAGCCTCATCTTCCCCAAATGAAGATGCAGCTATAGCAGATTCTCCTGAGATTGTTTTGACCTACAGACTCTCATGAAATTTAGATCTGGTTTTCCATATAACAGTATACCAACATTAATCTTCTGAATGAGATTTAAATTTCCAGTAATCTAAATAAAGATTCATTTTCTCCTTCATGTGTTTTCCAAATTCTAAGAGAGTTAAACAATCTACTTTGATATTTTACTAGTCTTTTATCTTAGAGAATTCTCTACTCAGGCATTTTTTTTCTCTTAGAGTATTAAAATATTAGAAATTACATTGGAAATATACCCTTATCTTCTCTGGTCTTTAACTGTCTTAAATTTTGATTTCCCTTTTTTTCATTTTATTGAATTTTCCTTCCTTTGTTTTTGCTCACTGCCATTCTTTGCATTTTCTCTTTTTTGCAATACTTCTTTATTCCTCCCTCTCTTCCTTCCTTTCTTTTGTCTTTCCTTTTTTAAGATTTAGGTACACTGTTCTCACATTTCATTTAAGAGCTTTAGAAAATAACTCCAAAATGAATGTTATTTTTTAGTTATATTAAAAGCAAATTGTTATACCGTGTGTAAAGTGTGCATTTCTGTGCTTTCAGAACTCAGCTCATTTCACTGCACATTTCCAAATGCTAGAACTATTTTGTGAGTTAGCCTGTTGGTTGGGGTTGGAAATCCCTAGTCTGCAAGCAGTCCTTATTTACTGTTCAGTGACAAGATGCCCCTCATACCCTCTCAAACTCCTCTTGGCCCCTGATAGAAATCCATGGTTTTGTTTTGTTTTAAAACAGCTTTATTGAGATATAAGTTACATGCCATACAATTCACCCATTTTAGGTGTTTAAGGAAACAGAAGCTTCCTTCTCATTCAGTTGCATAAGTTCATTTATATTTGAAACTGGAAAAGCTACCAAACATGATCAAATAGAAATCTTAAAACATTCTTTGAACCCATTCTGTTTTAATGCATAATTTTCCTATTACAGCCTCCTGTTTGCACCTCTGGAGTTAAGGTCACAGCAGCGTTTGCATTATAAACCCTTTTTTCAAGGGTTTATAAATGCAGCTGCTTTTGTTTGCTCAGGACTGAAGCTTGCCTCGTGAGGTTTCCATGCAATAGAGCGGCTTTTTGGGGTTGAGTTTTCTTTAACTAAATTAAAATTTTAAAACACCGTGTTGCCCTTTAAAAAAATCATTGCAAGTGTCAAAAAAGCCTAAGTAGGAATTTCTCCCCAAATAACTTTTTTATGTATATGCAGTTTTTAATTGCCTTTCGTTTCTAAAAATTCTCCACTGTGCTCAGTCTCTGATTAATGTTACTTGCTTTAAATATTTACAAACCTAAATCCAACTCGGTTTATAAATGAAAGAAAAAAAAAAACATGTTACACACAATTACTGTCTTTCAGCATTGTTAACAGAATTATTTTACAGTGTATTATAAAGCCCAAAGATGGCATGAAAAGATAGAAAACCTGTCATAACCTCATGAGAAGTTATACATATATATGTATGCATTTGAGAGTGTATGTTCTCTAGGAGAGTTTAAAATATTTAGAAAGAAAACCATTTATGTTTTCAGGATAATATTTTGCCTTTTTCAAAACAATAAAAGTGTGTGGTAGAGGATGCAGAAACCACCATAAATTATTAAATTGATTTTAAACGTTAAAGAACAAAATATACAGGCTCATTAAACAAAATACGATATTAGAATGACAATTTAAATGAAGTCTAACTGAGAATCCTGACTTTGTTTGCCCACAATTGCCAGAAACTTCTAATCAGACATTTACCTGGTAATTTTAGGAGGTGTTTTACCTTTCAGTCACAGACCAGTATGTATGTGGTTGCCTATATCTCACCTCATGTTTCAGAAGTCAGGTTTCGTCTTGTTCGATTTTATTTAATTTTTAAAAAATATTATTTTATTTAATATTTTTCGTGCAAATTTATATTTTGGTATGGAAAAGATAGATAACTCAAAGGCAAGATAGTATTAATGAATATTGTGTTCTGCCATGTACAATTTGATGGGAAATAGCTTATTCTTCCGCCAAACATCCACAATGCTCAAGACAAAAGCATTTTGCAGTCAGGTCCATTTCAGGGTAGACTACAAACCCCTGCAAGTCAGGGACTCCTTCCCCGCCACCCCCGCTCTATGAATTACCCCTCCCGGCACAGCCCATGCCTCCAAAAGGTTTGTTGAATGAAGAAACGACTGTCCTGCTCATCCAGGAGCTTCTGGACAGGAATCGAACACTCGAAAACCAAAACTGTTTTTCTAACCTTCCTCCCACCTCCTGACTTCCCAAAACAAAGCCAAACCGGCAAACAAACAGAAAGGTTTAATCTGGATTTATGAGACCTAGCACAAGGGTGACAGCTTGAGGTGATATTTCAGCTGTTTCAGCTTGAGTTGAGGTTCCAGCAGCGGCTGACAAAGGCTACATCAGTTGCCAGAGAAAGGTTGTCTCAGAATCTTTCTCTCGTCGGCGGCTGCGGTGGTGGTCGTCGTCCTGAGCCCTGAAATACACTCGCTCAGCTCCCCAACCTCCCGGCTTTTAACAGCCCTCTGAATTCAGAATATGTTTATCTAAGACAAGTTTTTTCTAACCAAATAAATACAATTGTAAACTGGTGTTGAGAAAATAAATGTATTTGTTTCCTGCTAATATATTTAATAATTCCCTTTGTCTCTCCCAGTCTGATTTTTTTTTTTTTTTAACTGGAAGATTGTATTTATCCTCCTGTTTCTTGACCAAACTATTGTTTAACTTAATTGTAGTAATTTGGTTGTGTTATAAATTCAGGAACATTAGAAGAAAAATAATTTTGTAAATCCAGTGCTAACAGGTTTAATCCTTCAGTGTGGTATTTTAGTTAACAGACTGTTTGTTTTTCCTGTGGGTAAACAACAACAGAAAGGTGCTTTGAGTGCTTTTGTCCCCAGCAAAGGGAAGCATTTTCAGAGCAAGAAAGGGATGAAGCAGAGGGGAGCAAATGCGCAGTGTTTTCTATATAGTGATAGCTCCCAAACATACATGCCTTTCTGTACTCTACATTCACACGAGTGTGAAGAAAAAGGGGCACATGGCGCCCAGAAAGAGAATACAACGATGGAGGTGTGGAATCATCTCCTCTTGTGAGTGAATGCATCAGATTTTCATTCTATAGTGAAAATGAATCCATCATGTCCAGCCCCCCACCATTTCCCATTAATCCCTGAATATTTTTTTCCCTCTATAGTTAATGCTATTAAATGTGGGTACTGGAAAAATCCAGAGTGCAGGGCTCCCTAAGAAAAATTGAAATCCTGCTTTTGTTTCCCTCATGTTTCCCTCATGCAGTGGGGTGGGATCTTTTCAGGCCTGGCTGCGATGATGGTGAGGGATGAGGGACACGCCCCCCTGGCCACCTCCGCTCTGCTCCAGAGTGTCAAAAGCCAGGAGTCTGACCGTACCACCCTCCACCCGCCACCACACTTATATATTTACAAATTTTACATATTTACAAACTTTAAATACATATGTACACATTTCAGATTAATCAGCTGAAGTAATGACTCTGGGGTTTTCACAGCCTAAATAATTTAAGAATAGTGTCTCTTTTTATACAGTGGCTAGAATGACAGTAGGATTTGGCTTGATTGGATTTGAATTTTTGGACGTAGCCATTCTTATCTGACATCTCTAGAAAGTTTTCTTCAATGAGTATACATACCCCTATCTTTTTTATATTCCTGAAGTAGGTAACAATGCCGTTAAAGGTTTCTCGAACTCTCCCCTCTCCTCCCTCCCTCCCTCGCTCCCTCTTTTCCTGTCTTTCCCAACCTTTTTCCTCCCTTTTCCCTCTCTCCTTCCTCCCTCACTTCCTTCCCTCTCCTATCAGGCTACCTATGATTTTCCCACCTGCCAATGGTTGAGGGTCAAATCCACAGTCTGAATCATTTTTAACTTTTCATTTAAAAATATTAATGTGGGTGCTTCCAATTGCGTCTGCTCATACTCTCTATTTAAATCAGGGCGTTCTGAAGGAAAACTCCTTTTCATCGTTGGCAGCACATTCAGTTTCCCTTCTGCTCCTCTTAGGGACAATAATGAAGGCCTTAAAATTGATCCTTTTTATTTTTTGAAATGGAGGAAGTGTCAAATATTTGAATTTGTCTTGATCATTTATTTTCCACAGGCAGGGAGTAAACACTGCAAGCGATACATGCACATTCTGTAGGTGGTTATGATGAATAAATTGGTTGTATGATGCAGAAATCAAATGGTGGAGGGATGATGACAATGAGCAAATCAGATGTCTTTGCATGTCTTCTCACTTCTGAGACGGCGTTAAGTCAGAGATTTTACCAGAGTGATTCCAAATGTCTGCGTTTCTTCCAGAATGAAACTTGCAGCTTGTGCATATCCAGACTGGAAACAGAGGGATTTGTGCCAATTTAGAGAGGAGGAAAACATCAGGTTGATATGAAGTTTATGGATAATTGAAAGTAAGGTGGCTATTCCTGCAATTTATGAAATTTGGGCATCTGCAAATGCTAAGGAGAAAATAAATGGGAGATGCAACCTAAGGGATAAGAAAGAGTAATTAAGAAATACTAATGGTAAATCCAGTTATGTGTATGTTCAGTCAGTAGTTTTCATGGCTGAGCTCTCCATTTTGTCCATTTAAAGTTTGTTTCGTTGACATTTAAAGCAGTTGCTTTAATATGAGTATTGAGAATTTGATAAGAATATCTTCTTTGTTTCAAAGAATATTTTACACTTTTTGGGAAGTAATTAAACATTGAATATAATTACATAACAAAAAGGCAACTTCTACTGAACCAGTAACCAGAAGCAAGAAAAATGGCATGATTCTCCAGTAAAAAATTTTGATGTACAAGGGTTTTTGTTGTTGTTTTTGTTTTGGCGAAATACCTTTTAATGTTTATTAAATCTGGAACCAGAAGCTGTAAAGTAAGAACTCTGCTTATGGAACGAAGTTGACAAACATATGAGTATCTCATCCTTTTCAATATCAAGCGTGAATCTACTGGAGGGTCATTGCCATGTAATTAATTATTAGTTATTATCGTGTCATTTCAACTACAGAAAAAGCCACAAGAAAATGTTTCATTTGAAAAATTTTGTTGCCACCTGTTTTGGACTATTGGCATTAACACATGTTTTGCTCTGGAGAAATTTTTTCAATTTCATCAGAATGCAAAGCAGTATTATTGTTGTTGTTTTCCACCTTTCAATATCTCTGAAACTGAACAAATAAGTGATCTCACCTGGTCCGTCTTTGTAATGTTCCTTCAAAGCAGAGAGAGTCAGCTGAATTAAATTGCACACACATGGATTTAGTGCCTACTATGTGCAAGTATTATTAGGCCAAGCACAATTTAGAAATTCCTGTACACACTGTGTTGCCATGTTGGGAAGTTTTGTGAAGCCTTCTGCTTTAGATCCAGTTAGAACATGGAGCCAGCTTCAAGAAAAAGGGCACAGGAAAATAGGGGGAATATATGCAGGGTTCATGGGCAAAAAAGTTTTCTGAGGCTTAAAGCCAACTTGCATACATTTTGCCTGTCTCTATTCCTCATTGCAGGTGGGGATTGCAGTGCTGTTTCCCCAGTATCTTTATGAAATGCACCCTTCTCTCATTCTTTAGATCAGAGTATTCAGCATACACTTCAATCCTTTGTGGCCATTCCTAGTTGAGATGACTAATGTTAGATTTTTCTAGATGGAGCTTGTTTGTAAGTTCCTCTACAAGCAGTGTTCACAATGATAGTACTTTGTGTTGGTTTAGAAATTTTTAATTTATCATAGTTCTTTCACATTTATTTCCTCATTGGATCTTTGACAACAACCGTGTGAGATAATCAAGGATACCTAGTACTTTTTCCATTTTGTTGAAGAAAAAATGATTTACATAAAAATTACATTGAAAGAATTGAAACTGCGGCTCCCTTGCTCTTAGCCAGAGATTCTACCTACTGTCCTAGCCAGATGTCCACAAACTGAGACCCAAGGGCCAAGACCAGCCTGGTTTTTTTTAGTTTTTTTTTTAATGGCCCTGAGAGAGAATACTTTTTACAATTTAAAATGACTACATTTTAAATGGGTTTTATAAGTACTTACATAATAGCCTACATTTTACCTCTTGGCCTTAAAATATTTACTCTGGCCCTTTAAGAAAATGTTTGCTGAGTCCTACACCATCCTCTCCAGCCTTCTCCATATCCTACCCAAACCACCCCCTCCCCAATTAGATTACTGACTCTGTAAGCAAATACCAACTCTGGTTTTTTCATTATGTATTTGGCACACCAGGTATGGGGCTCTATGCATGTAGAAATTTGGCTAATACTATGTGACCATTTAATTCACCCAGACAAACCCAAGTATGCCAGTTATGCCTGGAATCTGCCTTGATTTGGGGTTAAAGTTAGAAACAGGGATGCAGTGGAAATGGAAAAGGCCTAGCAGCTTTAACTTTAGTGTCTGATTTCCAGCGTAAAATTTGTTTCAGTCAAACCTAGGGACCCCAGTGACAAGAGTTTTCTTTCACATTGTTGCATCCTAAAATAAAGGGAAAATGTATATCATGTTTAATTCCCTACCCCTCCCTCCATGATGAGGTAATTCAGTGAGTTCCTTTTTAGCTCTTTTGCAGCTATGACTTTTTAAATAAAGACAGTAGAAGGGGCATTGTTGGCTGAAGAAACATGGGTTCAATTTTAAGAGCATCTTGAAGGTTAAGCTGTTTGAATGACCACCTCCGCCATTCTGAAGATGAAACTCTCAGGCCTGAGTCATCATTTTAGTCAGAGCAGAGCCAGAACAGCCGTTAAAGCAGAGTACGGCCTTGTTAGGCTGTCACAGGAGGGTAATGCTGTTACTCCAGGCTCAGCAGTCAACAAGAGGGGTGCATCCAAATAAACACATGAAGTGAATTGGAAGTAAAAAGGGATATGAAATGCATTGGTGAGAAAAGGATGTTCTGCCTCCGTCTATCCTAGGATAGATTTTAGAAATTGTTCCCACGTGGTAGCCAACACTGGCATGGTAATAGGCATAGGTCAAACACTTCCGGCCCTGCTTAGCAAGAAGTGGAGAGAACCCAGAGACTTGTGATCATGGGAAAGTTTAAAAAGGCAACTTGCAAAACTAAAGCATATTTGACTAGGTCACCTGTGTTCCCAGTGAATTAGATTTGAAATCTAGGCCTAGGTAGATGTTTTCTGGGGCAATAGTTACTTCTCTTTTTCCTTTAAAGATAGTGTTTATTTGGTGTACCTTTCCTGAGTTATAAGATATAACCCAATTTAGAAAACTTGGAAAATATGAAAAAAAATCTGAAAAATCCACAATGCTTCTACCCAGAGCCACCCACAGGTACTATTTCAGTGCATTTAGTGTTAGTTTTTATTTTCTGTTTATAGGTATCATATAATTTTAAACAATATTGAGATTATACGGTATTTGATTTCTGTTCTGCTATTTATTTTAAGTAATGGTGCAGTATGATTTTTTTCCCCTGAGCATTTTTAATGAGTATGTTGATGATGTAATAGTTCATACCATAATTATATAATAATTTCTGTATTCATTCTTCTATATTAGCCACATAACTTGTTTTATTTTATTCATTTGTTATAATAATTCATGTTGTGATGAATTTTTAGGAGGAATCTCTGGAAATGGGGCTACTAGTTCAAGGGGTAAAACCCTTTTCAAGATCTTAGAAAGTTTGTATCAACTTATATTCTTTTCAGCTCTCTGTGAGAGCACATTCTCACCAACTTTCGGATGGTGAGAATTCATTTATTTTCAGTCTTTGCCAACTTAATTGTTTGAAGAACACCTCGATGTTTTGATTATATTTTTCATAGGCTTATTAGCCAGTTGTATTACCTTTGAGGGTTATCTGTTGGTTCATGCTTTTGCCCATTGGCGGGGGTGTTCATCTCTTTTTTTTTACTGACTTGCATGATGTCTTAAGGCCATCAGATGATAATACTTTAAAATCATTTTACCAAGGAGAGTAAAGGGCACCAAGTGGAAGCACTCATAATTAGAAATTCATGGAGGTTGTGCTCTTGCATGAAAGATTTAAATAAATGTATATAGTTCTTCTTAAAGGCTTCCTGGGGTACGGGATAGAAGATTAGGGCAGTCCCCTAAAGGCTTTGGTTCTCTTCCCTGTCCTTGGAAGGTGTTTGCTTCTTTGTGTCTAACTCATCACATCTCATTTAAAATTGGAAACTCCTGGTTTTGTCGTATTTAAATGTATAACCAAAATGTAGCCTGGGCATTGCAAGAGGTAGATTTCTCTCTGTGACCAGACTTTTTGAGGCCTCCCAAATTGAAACAATTGAAGCATTGTTTTAGAATAAAATATTTTACATAATCAAACCCACCACCCAGATTTTAAAATGTTAGCATTTTGCCACAGTTGCTTCAAATGATTTTTTCCTGGTTTTCTTTTCTTTATTATGAAATAAGAAGTCACAGCCCCCTAATCCCATTCCCCTCCCTCTCTCCTGAAGTTGATTATTTTGTTCCTGACCAGGTTATGCTTTTACTACCCATAGGTGTTTTTGTTCCAGTATTCTTAATTCTGTGTTATAACATGTGATATTAAGCATCTATTTCATTAACTTGCTTTCCATTCACTTAACATTATTTTCAAGATAGTATCACTCTTTAAAATATTAAGTATACATTTTCAAATGCTATATATGTCAAGGCATATCTGGTAGGGTAAATGTGGCAAAAATGACAAAATTAAAGAAAGCGGCAAGATACTGCAGAACCAGAAATTAAAGCAAGGATCTATTAAATGCCTGTTCTGTTGGGTTACTTTGGGAGATATACAAAATCTTAAACCTGTTCTATGCCCTCAACGAGTTTTATTTTAATGGAGGGAAAAAAAGTAAAAATAAACACATGATAAGTTAAAAGAGAGTGTCGGGGCTTCCCTGGTGGCGCAATGGTTGAGAGTCCGCCTGCCGATGCAGGGGACATGGGTTCGTGCCCATGGAGCGGCTGGACCCGTGAGCCATGGCCGCTGAGCCTGCGCGTCCGGAGCCTGTGCTCCGCAACGGGAGAGGCCACAGCAGTGAGAGGCCCGCGTACCGCAAAAAAAAATAAAAATAAAAAAAGAGTGTCAAACAATTGTTAAATAATTGCAAGAAAACTAATTGTCAAGAAAACTTTTTAAATGTCACAAGCCAGTGTATGCTTAAGTGTCAAGAAATGAACTGAGTTTTCTAAGACTTAAAAACAGAATGGAAATACATATTTTTAGTAAAGTACTAAACATTTTTTGGAGAAAAGGCTATTACTCATTGTGTTGAGGTTTTCCTCAAATACTTACTGACCACCAACTCTGGGCAGGGCAGTTTTTTTTATGTGTTAAATATAGCTTGCTATTTTGGAGTTAGACTGGGTTCCAGCCCAGTGGTCCAGAGCAGTGGTGCTCCATGATGAGCATGATTCTGGTTATGTGCCTACTCACCTTGAAGGGGCAAAGTGGGGCAGGGAGGCTAAGCATGTGCTGACAAGGACAAGCTAAGCAGTATAGATTTCAAAGATCCACGATGCTGTAAGAAGAGACACTATGGTGTATACACTAAGCCAGAAGACATGGCAGCCATGGTAATATGGGAAAGGGACAATGGGTCAGGGAAGAAAAAGTCAGCTGCCTTCATATTTCTGGGTCACATTCCAGGTTCCATCTCTCATGAGGCCTCACACAATTTCTTCCCAGAGATGATGTTGCTTCTTCAGAACTAGCCCACTTCAGATCTCTCTCTCTGGCCTTTGGTCTAATATGGTTAATACAGTCTTATCCAGCTTTGGAGGTTGGTCCAGTTGCATGGGCAAGGTATCCTACACTTATACAAAGAAGGTCTCAGAGTTCCCTTACATAAAACTGGGATCTTTCTATGTGCAAGTAAGGTGATCAATATATACATATTGACTCCATTATCCAGCAACTCCAGCCCTGCCAAAGTTACCCCAATAAGGTTGGGGATGGGGTGGGTGGGAAAAACTAGGAGGGAAGAGCTAACATTTGCAGCAAAATCTGAGCGTAAAACTTCCCAAACAGGAGCAGCCAGCTGACTTCAACAGGCTCAAAACTCACAAGATAAAAATTCATCTTTCTATGTCCCAAAAGAAAGCCTCATTATACCCGGGGGAAGTGTATTTACCAGTGGATTGGTGGTTTTTTTTTTTTTTTTATGACATTTTAGTCTTAAATTCATTATTCATTGTGTAAACCATTTATATAGTAGTTCTCAATCAGCTGCCATCATATTTGATGACCTGACCTAATGGAGGAAGCAGCCATGGAGAAAATCCAAAGCAGCTGACAATCCAAATGCTGTTTGCTTTTGCTTATGAAATGTACTGTCTGGTTTTCCACTGCCGACAGGTTCAGACTCATGGGCGTGTGACCTATGCAGTCACACAGATCCTTTGCTCAGAAGGGCCCTGATCCTGGTTTAATGCTCTACTGTCACTGCCTTGAGATTTTAATTGTTTTCGAACAAATGGCCCCACATTTTCATTTTACACTGGACCCTGCCAATTATGTAGCTGGTCTTGGCTTCAAATTGGCTTTTCTTGGATAGATTGTAACATGATTCTGCGTCCCAGAAGACATCTGTATGAACAAAAGGAAGAGACTTCTCAAAGGCAGGTTGGGTGGCTGACATTCAACCTGTGACTTTTCTTTGTCTGATACCCACATGGCTAATGGAGAGACAGCTGACGTGTGGTGAGAGTCTGCCAAATGCCCAAAGCAAGAAGGTAGGATATTACATATGACCTCAGACATTAAAGGTCACAGAGAACAAATGTGTCCTCCTCTGTAAGAACTAAGAAGGTATGGAGAAACCCACTCTTTAAGGCAGTATTTTAAGAACTGTATCACCAAGAAAGGTGTTCTAGTGTCCCACTGTGATTTTAGGTCCTATTCTTGGCCAATGAAAGAGCACAGACGTGGACTGCAATTTATGGATGAAAGGTGGTGTCACTTGACCTATCTGGGTCAGAAGAATTTGTCCTGAGGAAAGCATTTGATGGAGAGAAAACTGCAGGGAAAGCAAAAGTAGATACAAGTCTTTGAGCTTCCTGAAGTGCCCTGGGACTTGTTCCTACAGAGAAGCCTTGCATCTCTCTTAGGGACCTGCCTTTCCCCATCTATACTGACCTCCATTTCTGAGCCGGGGGTACCCTAGCAGCCTATCAGGAGCCCTTGATCCCCTCCCTCATACTGAATCAACGTTTGAAGTAGTTCATCCTTTCTGCGCGTCCTAATGAAGACATGTTTGGGAGCCATGCCAAGTGCCTACAGTAACAGTGATAATATGTCCCAGAGTCAGGCGATGCAGGCCTCAACAGCCATTCACTTATTCATGTAACAGTTACTAAACTTAGCACTCAAGGGCTCTACTAAACTCTAACAAATACACAGTGTATTCGTTTCCTAGAATTGTTGTAACAAATTACCATAAACTGGGTGACTTAAAACAATAAAACTTTATTTTCTCACATTTCTGGAGGCTAGAAGTCTGAAATCAAGGTGTCAATCAGGGCCATGCTCCATCTGAAAGCCCTAGGGGAAAACCTGTTCCATGTCTAGTTCCTGGTTCCTGGTGGTTGCTGGCAATCCTTTTTTTTTTAATATATTTTACCACGATTTTATTTTTTATTTTTATTTTTTAACATCTTTATTGGAGTATAACTGTTCTACAATGGTGTTAGTTTCTGCTTTACAACAAAGTGAATCAATTATACATATACATATGTTCCCATATCTCCTCCCTCTTGCATCTCCCTCCCTCCCACCCATCTAGGTGGTCACAAAGCAATGAGCTTATCTCCCTGTGCTATGCGGCTGCTTCCCACTAGCTATCCACTTCACGTTTGGTAGTGTACATGTCCGTGTATATATGTCCATGCCACTCTCTCACTTTGTCACAGCTTACCCCTCCCCGTCCCCATATCCTCAAGTCCATTCACTAGTAGGTCTGTGTCTTTATTCCCATCTTGCCCCTAGGTTCTTCACGACATTTCTTTTTTTCTTAGATTCCATATATATGTGTTAGCATACGGTATTTGTCTTTCTCTTTCTGACTTCCTTCACTCTGTATGACAGACTCTAGGTCCATCCACCTCACTACAAATAACTCCATTTCGTTTCTTTTTATGGCTGAGTAATATTCCATTGTATATATGTGCCACATCTT